>AFBI03000042.1:99820-358466 GCA_000230595.3 Edhazardia aedis USNM 41457
ACCAAATTGTAATTTTTCAAAAACGCTTATCTAATTATAATTCCAAAAAAAATTTTACTATTTTTAAAAAAACCAATAACTGTAAATTTTTTTAAACTAAAATTTTCAAAATATTCTAACATTTTATTCAAATTTTTTCTTGTGGGAAATAAAATTTTTATTTTTTGTGTGTAACTAGATCATTTAAATGTATTTAGTTGCAATGTTGAATTTTTTTAAAATTGTATTATGAATAATTATTGTTAAAATTGGATATTTTTTTGCAAAAGAAACATTATGTTTTTTTAATATAATTCTTTTATTTGCATTTTACATTCCTAACTGCGCTAAAAAACCTAATTAGATTATAACTTTGCCCAATAATATGACTATTTTGGTGTTTTTTTATATTCTTTATTATATTTTTTATTTCAGTGAATGTATCAAATACTTATAATATTAATATGATTTTGCTGTATTTACAACATATTGTTTTTATTTCTAAAAATTTTTTCAAATTTATATAAAACATTTTTTTGGTATTGCACTGTTCAAAATTATATTTGAAATTTTAGTTAGATAGGTGATTGATTTATGTAAAATGTAACTACACTTAATACCATCTCATCTTTCTAAAAAATTATAATAAAATAGTTTTTTCCCTTTTAGAGCAGATTGTTCAAATGATTTATAATTTGATATTACAATATCAATTTTTTAATAAGAAGAAATGCTAAAATTAAGTAAATATATGTTGTGTAGAGAAAATTTGCATTCATCAAGTATTATATAAGACTAAAGTTACTTTCTTGTTTAAATTTGCCAGATCAAGAAATACTTTAATTTTTTTAAGTTAATCTAAGCCATTTAAATTATAAGAAAAATATGAAAATGTTTAAGTAGAAAATAAACTAACAGACTAAAAAATTTTTTCTTATCAGAATATTATATTTTTTATTATGTTCTAGCTTTTATGTTATCGAATAGCCTCAAAATTATATTATTTTTGTAAGAGAATCTTAAAAACATGGTTTTCAACATCACATAAATAAATATTTTTTATAGCAACAAAACATTTTTTTTTCATTTATTTAGTTCATTGTTTTTGAGTTTTTGTTTTTTCTTTCTGTTAAAAAATAGTAAAACGCTGTGTTTATATTCTGCTGGCAGAAAATTGAAGAAGTTTCTACAAAATAATATAAATAAGATTTACCTATACATTATGCACTTTTTTCAAAACATATAACCATGTTCAAAATTTTATGACTTTTTTATGCTGCACTTTTTTCACAAAATAAAATTTTCTAAATGGATTACACGTTTTAAACTTTTCTATTTTTACCCTAATTAAAAAATATGATTTTATGTGATCAGTAAATGTTCGACTTATTAAAACAAAGAATACTTGATTCTGTTTGAAAAAATATATCAAAAGGTTGATGTCAGACTTAAATCTATCAAGTAAAACGTATACATTTTTTTTCAATTGCTTTTTTATTTTCATTCAAAATTACGATTGTTATTTGAAGTCTTTTGTGGACAAATTTTTTAAAAATATTTCTAATGTAAAAGCTTCATTCTAAATGCGTGAAAAAAACACAAAATTTTAATCTTTAAAGTAATTATACAATTGCATAAATTCATAAATATGCAATATATAAATAATTTACTAATAAAATATACATTTTGTTTTCAAAAATACGAAAAATTTATAGATAAGTGAGAAAAAAAAAAACAGTGTTCTTAAAAATGTAAATATTATGGAAAATTTAAATTCGAAATATTACTAGTGCGTATAAAACATATATTTAGTTTGAACGAGCTAATTTTTATAAGATAATCGCCTCTGATTTTTATAATGTTTAGTTTTCATCGGAGCTAATTATAGAATATTTTAAAATTAATATAAATAATATGTAGCTACTTATAAATATTTAATATTTTTGTGCATCTAATAAGCACATTAATTTCAAATATCATAGCATGTATTTTTTTTAGATTTTATTAAAAGATTTTTTATGAAATAAAATTGCTTATAAAATATATTTTTACAATGAATAACACAGATCAAACCAAAATAAAATTTTCTAATGCATTAAAATACTTTAGATGCCCGAGTATTATATATTTTTATCAAATTAATTGCAATACAAAGATCATAAATGTAAATCTAAACAGGTCAATCCGTATTTTTTGATTTTATGTGTATCATTTAGCTAGAAACAGCTTCCGATCAAGAAAAATAATAAAAAAAATTCAGATCTTGATCACATATTATAAATCACAAAGTTTCTTCATGCTTAAAAATCAAAATTTTTAGCAATTTTTTGATTTAACTGTGTTAGCTTTAAGGTCAGCATGTGCCTATATATAACAAAAAACAATTTTAATGTCAATAAAATTTGTTTAAAATCTGATAAATGCTATGAGCGTAAAATTTTTTACATTGTTAATAATACAATTTACAAAAATCTTGTAATGCGCATATATCGATGTTTTTTTAATTTTTCACTATGCGTACTATTTAGTATTGTAAAAATGATCCCTACTCGATCCTTTTATTTCCCTTTCGTACCGTGTATTTTTAATGAATTTGATGATCAAAAAAGCTACTTTTATGATATTTTGCAAAAAAAAAATTCTAGGAAATTTTTAATATTATTTTAGTTGTTATAACAAACTGATGTCATTTTTATAAAGTTTTTATTTAAGTCCTCTGTTAGATCTGTGAAAAAAATCTTACATATGAAAAAATGCTTCTTCCACATTTATGTAAACTGATTGTAATTTTCTTATATAAATATTGTTCAATCGATAGTCTTTTAGATTTTTTATATATTTTTACTGTTAAAAAGCATATAAAATATTGAAAAAAGAAATATAAAATAATTACATGGTTTTAAGTCGTATACCATGCTTTAAAATTGAAAAAAAAACACAAGAAACAAAGAAAAAGACAAATATCTTTTGTAATTAAAAAGATCTTGTTATTTTGTCACAAATACTTTACAGTTTGAGCTTATTCCTGGAAATTTCTGTGAAGACGTTCTTATTTTTCCCTAAATTATCCTTCTACTACACAGATAAATGACTAATCATATAAAAAAATTATTTAATTTTCTAAAACGATTTTTAAAACATTTTCTTAAGTTTTTATATTCTTTCCGATTTTTTCCCTGAACAATATAAAAAACTTTCGAACAATCTTAAATAAAAAACGAAAAAAAATAAAAGAATCAATTAGGAAATTTATTGTTAGCATTCATTGAATTCTTGCTATACAATATTATACCACGGCTATGCTTATAAGAATAAAAAATTTATAAAGATGATTTTTCATTAAAAAAACGAATATCAAATTTACTTATTCTAAATTCATCTTTGTTGTTAATAAATGAGAACAACAGATATTCCTAAAGAAAAAATAAAATGATTGAATAAACATAATATTCTATCATAGTTTCAAAATACACTCTATCAAGTGCTAATAAATAAGGATTTGGCTACAGGTATTTGGTCAATATCATTGTTGAAATATACCATTAAAGTTTTATACTGGGTATATATTCATAAATAATTAGCATTCTTGTTTTAAAGTGTTAATCGGCATTCAATTTTAGTCAAAAAAGTACATTTTCGCAAAGGAAAATGCATATAAAGCTATTTTTACCGGAGTTTTAGATATTATAATCACGTTTTCAAGGTTTATTACTATTTAAATTTTGTATTTTGGGTTTCATTCGTAAAGGGATTCATTAGAATTTAAGGTGCTGTAAATAGAGATATCAATATTACACAAATATTGATTTTGATAATAAACTAGCCAAAAAAATAAAATTACACTAGCGTAAACCAATTTTTTCGAATATTTAAATATTATTGAAATTGTAAAATATCCTATTTAAAAAAAAATTAAAAAAACTATAATATATAACATCATTATTAAAATATTGGAAAAAAAATAAGAAACTGTGATTGTATGTTATTGAATTTTTTATTTCTAACTCTGCTGGTTTATACATGTAGAATATAAACATTTGATTATTTTATAGATATTTAATCTTAAGCTCGTTTATTTATTATTTAAATATAAGTAAAACGAAAACATGTGACACAAAAATTACATTTTTCATATTTTTTTTTGTATTCTAATGCATCAAAGTAAAATTTATAATGTAACAATATTCCTTTATTATTTATATTAATTATTTTTATCAAGAAGTGAAAATATTAAAGTTGATATAAACGCATGAAATTGTTATTTTTGTAATTGTTCCGATGTTAATAAATGTTTGTATAATTGTTGTTTTTCTTTTTTTAATGAATAAATCAAACATTTTTGAACATAAAGTGTTTGATTTTATATGATTTCGCGAAAAGATATTAATCTTAATTTTTAATGTAAAATTTTGTTTTTATTGTGTAAAAAATAAAGATATAAAGTTGTGTATTAATGTTAATTAGATTTAATAATAAAATAGAAATCGAAATGAAAAATGCAATAAAATATCTTTATAAAGATATAATATATAAAAATCGTTATAGTTAGAATGATATTAATTCTTCTACAGCTAATAAATGTGTTGCTTATATTTTATTTTGATTCGAATATAGACAATGAAATATTAGCTTAAACCTAAAGGTTTAAATACAATTTTATTTTGAAAATTTCAATATACTCGAATTTTAAAATCGAATTTTCATGCAGTATCAATAAACAAGATCTAATGAAAGTTGTTAAATATTAAATGATATGTGAATTTTATTATTTTATTTATAAAAATTTTTGTATTTCTTCTTCTTAACACTAGATGAATAATCTAATATCGATTTGAAATCAATCATTTAAATTTAAAAATTTATTAAAAAAAAATTGAAGAACAGTTTCATGGTTTATGTTTAAAAAAACGTGCATTCTAAAAAATACTAAATTCTGCATCATTTAAAGAAGCATAAATATAAAAATTGGAACATGTTGTAGATCAAACTAAAATTTTAAATATAACCACAGAAAGATAATCTATGAATAGAAAAAATGTTTTTTTTATTGCTCTATTCTACCAAATCTTATTTGGTAGGTGTGCAGTGTCACTGATAAAAAGAGAAAGAGGACAAAGTCCAGGTGAAGTATGCCGAAGCAAAGGCTATTTAAATGTTATTGCCAGTGCGCATAACATAGAAGCATTGAAAGGTCTACTAAAAGCAAATTCCGTCGGCAATGCATTTGTCGGTGGTTGGCACGATGACAGGGACGATTATGTTTTAAGCGTCTCTGGTACTTTAACGCCCTTTGATCCCTATACTAATTCAACACAACATGCTTTGTGCATGCGAGAGGATATTCCTGGTGATGGGAGTAAATTAGCTCGTAAACATGGAGAGTTTGCTAAGATGGCAGAAGCTGTGGGAACAGTCTACGATGCTGGCGATTTTGCTAAGCTAAATGCTGTTCAATCTGAATACTTAGAAGACCATGCCAGAACATTTACAGCTGGTAATCCAGAAATACAAGCACCAACATATACAACAAATACTAAAAGAAGACACACCGCTCCGAGTTCTGCTGAGCTGCAAAGCATTAGAACTCGTCTTCAAGATTACGCAAAAGGCAGCGGAAATGACACACTAAAAAGAATCGAAGAAGCCTACCGACAATGGAAAGAACCAAAAGCTACTGTTGATAAGGTTCTTTATGCAACAATTCCTTCTGATTTTACTTATAATAAAAATGGCTTGCCTTTACATAGAAAACAAACTGGAGAGGATTATTATACTATCTCACCAGCATTCATGTATATTAACGAAGATGTAAACTCGTCTGTAACCGAAGATGCTCTCAGAACCAAAAGTAGTACGTTCAGAAAAACTCACAACAATGGCTTTGCGGCTGCACAAGCAGAGGAGGAATCTGTTAATGCTATTTTAAATAAAAGCGACACAAATTGGCTGTCACTTCCCAAAAAAACACTTATTGCAATCATAGAAAAACTAGCCAGTATTTTTAAATTAGCCGGACTGAAACCATCTGACACACTTGAAAAAGCAGTAAAGTCAACAACATCAATAAATAAGAAGGCTGTGAAAAAGAATGTCCCTGTTGAGCTAAAAACATACGATCCGTCAGAATATCAAGAATCAGATAGAGAGTTTTCCCATAAAAAGCATTTGTCAAGAAACCCCAGGTCTCTTAGAAGAAATGCAAAAGTAACAAATTTTCCATCCAAAATAAACAGAGGAAGCAGAAGAACAAATGCAAATGAACTTAAAAAAACATGTTACGGCGATGATACCTTTTATAAAACTCTTGCAACAGATGTTCATGGAGATGTTCGCGCAAAACCTGCCAATTACAAAGTTAGAAAAGTAGGAAATGGTGCTAATGAGAAGCAAAGTTATTATGCTGCTGAAATATCTTCTTATAATAGTGAAAATTAATATAAAAATAAAGAATCGGAATGTTACATCTATTCATGCTCTTTTATATTGAGAAATAAAAAATCATGAATAGAATTTTTTTAATCATAATGTACTTATATTTGTTATTCGTTTAATTTTCTATAAATACATCCTTTTAATATTTTTATTTAAACAAAAGAATAATAATATAGCTTCTGTGATTCTAAATCATTTATATTAAAAAAATATCAAATTTTAAGATTTATAATGATTGGATGGCCTCTGTCGACCTCGGTGTCTTACAATTTGTCGCCATCTAATCTATTGATATGAAATATAAAAGATTTTTTCGATATTGTTTGGTATGAAAACGATTATCAACTTTTTGGCGATCAAATTGCACCAATAAATTTTTATTAATACGATCAAAAAATCAACTTTCATTGGTTGTCGATTATGTTCGACTTTTACACCTATCCACTGTGTTTTTGACAAAAAATTAATCAAACATCAAAATCTTCAAAAACAATCAAATCAAAAATATTTCAGAAAAAAAATAGATGAAAATTGTGATCGAAAATACCATCACATCGGAGGTAACATGTAATATGCATTCTCCCTCCTTAAAAACAAATACTCCCTCCTTAATTATGTGTTCCCTCGCAAATTTACCTCAATATCATCTATTTAAGTTGATACCCTCAACTACAGAAGAATGAACCGAGGAAGAAACATGGAGAAGCACGAGGTACCTTCAATAAGTAAGTCCAGTTACAATAATCCTGGCATTCGAGTGATACACTCTACTTTTAATAAATATCCTATAAATTAAGTTTCGCCTCTTGTGTGTCTATATTCAATTTATGCACGTTATTCTAGTAAATCTCCCCTATCATATAACAAAAATATTTTGTCTATCAAATATTGGAAAAAGATATTACAACTATAATGTTGAAGAAATAATTTAAAAAAATTATTTTAAATACAAATTTAGATTTAAATTATTGACAAATTTCCACTTTTTTTCAGCAAAGCTCAATCTTCACATCGGGATACCTTCTGTTTTTTTCTTTGTTACTGTATTGAGAATCATTGAATATAAAAAAATTAAATGTTTCTTTTCCTTTTTTCATGAAATAATTAAAATTAATTTCAAAAACTTTCTTTTCGTCAAAAAATTATTAACCTAGAACTAGCCGTTCATATGTATCGACTAACAAGTATGTTAGCACAAGACAAAAAATTAAAATATAATTTTCAGGATTTACATTTGTCATGCATCTAAAAGTCTCTGATATATAAGCAGCGACTAAAATGTTATACATTTTTAACAACATTTAAACACTAAAAATATAATTAACTTCGTAAATTTCTATTTTTCAGTTTGTTTTGTGAACATTTAAAAATTATTTTGATATCGTATAAAACAAAAACTTTGTGACACCTTGCTGCAACTAAACTTAGTTTCACCTTTTGTACATAATTTAGAAATGTGTTATTAGCGAAACTCCAGCGAATGAAAGCTGACGAATTCAGAAAATACTTAGGGTATTAAAAACTGGAAATGAAAAAATTATATTTCCGGTTGCGCAACGTCACTATTCGTTTAAAGTTATTCGCAACATACAGAAGAACTAGCAATGAGAATTTTTAAAACAGCCTAATCCCCTTTGGGGCAACAAACTATATTGAGATAAAAAAAAATAAATAATCTTTTGCTAGAAAATTCTTAATTTTTTGCAACTTATTGCACTTTGTAGATAAAAAATGCCTTTACACTTAAAAAAATGATTGATATATAACCTATATTATTTTATATGAAAAAATCTTCCCTTATTTAACATAAAAATAATGTAATCATTTTTTTAAAAAACATGCAATACCATGAAATAAAAAATAATGCAATGAATATGAATTTTTAAACCCTTGGCTGTTGGTATTGTTATAATTTTTGTAAAAAAAGTCTCAAAACCTTTTTATTCTGGGCACGATTATAAAAGCCGACTTAGATTAAAAACTTCCCTTTAATTTTATCCCTGAAAGTTAGAAAACTTATTAAATCAATTAAATTTGTAATAGATATTGTAATATCATGGATGCGCATGCAATATTTTTCTGGGTCGACTTTGCGATCTTATCGTTTTGCCATTGTTGATCGACTTATAATGCGAAATATCTTCTCGATATATATTTTCAAAAAGCTTCCTTTAATCTTTTTTTCTGATAAAATGTGATAAATGATATTTTAATCAGAAACTTACACATCATAATTATCTAGAAACCTTCTGTTTAAAATATTCAACAATCGATCAATTTTTTTAAAATAATGTTTAAATTTTTTTTGTGTTGTTGAGATTTTAATTATCCAATTACAAAATACGTATTTATTACTAGTTTAAAACACTTTTCATAACACTCATAATAAATAATAATGAATAGCAAACATTATGTAACATTTTGCAAAATATCATATAATGAATTCAATGTTTATACATAGTTTATTACTAATATCATGATATTAAACTGTTGCATGAACAAAAAACAAAATGATTAGGGTTTTTTCGATAATATATAATAAAAAAATCTTCTATAAATTTATAAATTCTATATTTGAGTATGTTTATTTCTGAAAATTTTTATATTTAGGCATTAGATAACTATTTAGTTGAATAAATATTGTTGGTATTTGTGCTATAAGAAAAAAGGAAAATCGAAAAATAATAGAAATGATGATTGAAAGAAATAATATGTATAATAAACAACAATAAGAAATTTATTGTTGTTATGCTTTTTATACATCAACCGAACAAACTTTTTCTAAAAGATACATTAATAGATGTACCAAATAGAAATGAATAAATAAATCAATTCAATATATAGTCGATAGTGTGGAAATTTAATAGTTTTATTTGATGTATTGAAAAAACTTTTTTATACGGTGTTTTAACCGCAATTGAAAATCCAGCAACACTTTATTAATTATATGCTTATTAATTTTTAAGAGTATAGATAAATTGTAAAAGAAGACAAATGCAACAAAAATTTGTTTTTTGCTGCATATATTACAAAAAATTTCAACTATAGTTTATTTAATCATTATTAATGTTTAGTTTTTATAAAATAATTTTGTTTAGTTTTCATAGCAAAATTCCACTTTAAATGCATGATTATCAATGTTATTGTTAGAAATACAGTGTTGATTATATTAAGGAATAGATATAAAGAAATTATATCAAAATAATACTTTAATGTTTTTGTAAAAGCGCTTCTTGAATGTCCATTTTTTAACTTGTAAGCTCTATAAATCTTTTCGAGGATCGTCTTTTCATGCACTTTTATCTCCTTGTAAGTTATAATAAATACATGCAGAAAATGGTTTTTGACGAATTTTTTAAGATTAAAATTGACCATTCAGATTTCTCAAATATTACCATCCTATTTATGTAAATATACAGAAATAATTGCCAATTTTAATCTTCGTAAGTTCTTCTTTTTTTTGTTTACTAATCCGACAGTATAACAGCTTATTTACAACTTGAAGTTGGCAGTTTATATGAATTAATCACATAATAACAAACAAGAGACTTAAAATGCAATAAAACCAAACTTTGTCTTGAAATTTTGTGTAAGAAATAAAATGCCTAAAAATATAGATAAAGTTGCAAGTAAACAATTTCAATCATAAAATCATAAAGATTTGTCAAATTTTTGTATTTACAAATGAAATACAATGACATTTTTGCTTATTACCTATTCTAAAAATTTAAATTTGTCAATAAATAGAGACGTAAAAACCCAGGTTGTTATAGTAAACTACTAAAGCTATCTTTATATCAATTTCAAATTTAAAATTTTTTTTGTGTTTTTTTCTTAAAACGGTAAATTATCATATATTATAGTAGGAAAAAAACTTGTGCAGTAAGAAATTTATTACAAGGGCCTAATTGCTTTTTCTGTTTTTTTGAATAAACAAAAATTAGCACATGATTGTTTTAGTGGCTAGATATGAAATGCATTTTATATCAAATTACATATAATCATAGTTAGAGAGCATTTGCTATATAATGTCTTTGTGCTCTTTCATATGTTTTTTTCAATCTGCTTATTTGAAACATCATGGATTTTTATATTCTTCATAAGAAGACAAAGATGACTAATTAACTTAAAAAACCTAATTATGGTTATGAGAAAAACACTGAAAAATTTTTGAAAATCAAATTATAATAGATATAATAATAGTAATAATGATTAAATAATGATTAAATATTTTAAATGACTGAAATAAAAGTCAGTTGAAATAAAAACGATTGTAATTGATTTTCATGCAATATTAGAATCACATTTAATAAATTAACATCTTTTAAGGGCAAATTTTTTTATTGCATGTAATGCAACATATGATTTTTAAACACAATATATTTAACAATTTAGAAAGATGTTCTTAAAATGTTCACGAAGAATATTTTTAATTAGTGCTACTATACTTCGAGAATGATCATTTGTGTTATTTATATAAATTTTTCTAACATCCGCAATGATTCTATCAGGGAATCTCGTATTTCCCTTTGTGAGTCGACCGTTGTCACTTTGATGAAAGCTTCCACGTAGTGTAGTGGATGCGTAGCTTGCCCACTCAAACCAATTTCCTTGATTAGCGTAAACAATGAATTTTTAACTGAATGAAACGTCAATTAGCAACTCTTATAAAAGTTATAAACACTTAACTTTGTAATCTTTTGCTTATTGTAATCTGTATCACCCGCTCGAAAAAGCATTCTCGATGCTGCTGACGCAGTAAATCTTTCAGTAATATCTGGTAAACAATGCGTGAAAGCATATTATAGGGTGTTCGAACATAAATTAAAAGTGATGCTTGTAGTTTTTAGGTAGCTAAAGGATTGTGCTTTATATAAAAATAAATCTTTTGACGGAAACCACTTTGAACGGAAACGATAATGATATCTACAGTTTTTTGTACATAAAAATAGGTTTTCTGATCAGAAGTTATTATTTTCTACAGGATAGCAAACTTAATATAAATTTAGTGTGTTTATTTATTCATAATTAAGCATTAAATAGGTGTATATTCTCATGTAGAAAAAATTTGCTGAATAGTGTAAAAAATGTTACCAAAATATGCTAGAAAAGAACTTTTCACAAAATACTAAAAAAATAAATTTTTTTTGTGGAAAAATAATATTTTTTGTGAGTTATTCCAAACCTGATTTGAATAAGTTTTGTAAATAGCCTTTTATATCGATTTATTTATTTTAATGAATTGTATTTTTTACTTGTATAGTTTTTTTTATGCGACAAAAATTCTATTTATTATAAATTTTTGACTTGTCATATCACTTTTAGTTGTTTCTATTTCCAGTATATATACTTTTTGTTTCATTGTATATTAACAAAGAGATTTAGATATTTATCATCATTGTCTTAAATATAAACAATAAATAGTAAAAAAATACAATACAAACAACCATGTAATTTTCTAATGTTTTAATATGTGTGTTTTCTGCTATATTTAAATGTAAGAACACGTAAGTAATAAAATTTTGAAGCGTTTATATATAGTATTTTTTTAGAATTTTTTTATTTGTATTTTTGTGCCTCCGATCCCTTAAATATAGAAAATTTTGTTTTTTGGCAAAAATAAAACAAAAAAGTAAAAAAAATGAAATTAACAAATGAATCTAACATATGAAAGTGTTTGTGATTTGTTTAAACAAGTATATTTTGAAAAAAGTTATTTTCAATTTGTTTATCGATAATATCACTTCAAAATTATAAAAAAATTGCAATTTAAACAAAAAAATCAGCAATAAAGACAAAAGAAAGTGTAAAAAAATATTGTCACATTTTGTTTAAATGCGCATTTCACACGTAGAAATTCTTCTTTAAATTATTTCATTTTCTTTTTCTCTTTATTTTTAAAATATTTCTGCATTACAAAATTCTATGGTTAGGAAGTGAGTAGTACCAGAAGAAAATAAAAAAACATGTTTATTTGGAGATTTCTTAGCGCACGTAATTTGTTTACTAACTGGTTATAAATAGCCAACATGAAACACGGCTGTTTCAGTGTGTCCGTTATCGAATCATTCAACAACTGTTGTTTACTTCAAAACCTTTTCACATACTGAAACATCTGTTTAATTGTCATGATGACAATCTTTATCCACAAAAAAAATGTGTGCATCAGGTGTTATTATAGATATGGATGTTTTATAATCCAACATAAATAATATCAAAAAGTTTTGAAATGATATTTATTACAAAAGGAATTTATCTATAAGAAATTGAAACTTTTTTTGTGTGAATTTTATAAAATACTATTTTATATTATGATTGATATCGTTTTAAAAAAATTGCAAATAGCAAAGCCAAATAACATCTAAAAAAATATAATTTAGTTACCTTAAATTTTTTTTTGTTTTTTGATTATGTTTTTTCTTTTGTGACTAAAATTACGATGATGATTAAGGTTTATTAACAATGATTTGGAATATAAAAATTACACAACAAATAGACTGCACCCCTTTTTTGTTATCTTTCCAGATGTTTTTAAGCATATCGATTTCCATATATTTATTATAAACTATTTGTAAAAGCACAAGAAAAATCCTTAAATTTTTTATTAAAAATTGTAAAATTTATACATTTTAATGTATGTTTTTATGTTATTAAAATAGCAATAAGAAGACATCATCGATAATAAAGAATTAAAAAAGATGCAACTTAAACCATTAAACATGATTCTATATAAAAAAAAATCAACTTTAAAAATAATAAGCAGCTAAAATTGTGAAAAGAATTATAAAATTGCAGTGAAAAAACATCCATCATTCAAATTTTGTTGTTATCAAACACGATATAAACATTTTTTTCAAAAAAAACACATCACTAATTGACGTTGGCCAATAAATAGAGATATAACAAAATCAAATAATTATCATTTTTTTTGCAAACGATAAATCGAAATAAAACCGAATATATTGATTACTATACGCTCAAACAAATGAAATTGCATAAAAAAACAATTTTATCACAAAAATTTCAGCATATATACAATCCAGCACATTTAACAGAAAAAAATTTAAACTTTTGAATATTATAAAATATTTTTTTGCATTTTGTGAGAAGTTTATATAAACACACTATTATCTAAGAGATAATTTGTAAAAAATGTTTAACTATATAAGAAATATTATTCAAAAATTAATTATAGGATAATAATCAATTCTTGATTCATTTAAATAAAAAAAATATAAAGAAAATTTTATAACCACATTATAGATATTTCTGTGTATATAATAATCCGGAAATATACAATAATTTATATTTATATATGAAAAAAATGGCAAAAAATTATTTGATAATCTGTAAATCCTAATGATACAAAACTAAGAAGTAAAAATTTAT
The DNA here is from genome assembly GCA_000230595.3 of Edhazardia aedis USNM 41457. Taxonomy (NCBI): domain Eukaryota; kingdom Fungi; phylum Microsporidia; family Culicosporidae; genus Edhazardia; species Edhazardia aedis. The sequence continues at coordinate 113,621 of AFBI03000042.1, forward strand.
CCATGAGATTGTTGAATTATGAGATATATATAACTTCACTATCATAAAAATTATTTGAGCTAGTTCTACTTTTTGATTAAATTGTTTTTCTTTCATTTTCTTGACTATTTTTGAAAAAGAACATGGAAAAGTAAACCATTAGAAAATAAAAAAAGTATCATAATTATTATTGTGATACTATTAAATATTAAAAGATTTTATGAATTAACAATAAATATTCTCAAATTACGCGAAATATGTAATTCACTATAAATTAATAAAATGCTGCATTTTGTGCTCAAATTTAGAAATGATAAAGAATTGACTTTGTTTATCAATAATAATTGTACCATAAACAAAAATAGATACTGTTTTATAAAAATTTTGACAATTGTCAAAAAAAGAGAATTTAAAAAAATATGTAAAAATTCAAATAGTTCACAATTATAATACTTTATGAAAATGAAAATTTCATTTCTTCTGTTTTCATTTAAACAATTTTTACAGTAATTACAAGTATATAATTGACTGGCAATCGTAGTATTTTAGAAATAACCGATTTCCAATTAAATATTGCAGTTATCGCAATATTATTAGAGTGGCTATGGTAAGTGTTAAAAAGACAAAGAAATTCTTTAGGAAATGATTTATTTATGTTTTTCGCTCTGAGCTTTGTTGTTCTACACGCTTAACCTCCTTCATTTAATATCGGCTAGCTGGGTACATCTGTTGATTTTTTGTTATGGTTATTTTCGTCTCAACATAAATGGTTGAAAAATTCACTAAAATTTGGACAACTTTATATGTTAAATTCAGAGATCGCAAAAAATGTGTAAATTTAACCCTTCTTTTTGCAATATCACTATAAATTCTACAGCAATATGACAATTTATTTGTTTTTTGTTTGCTTATACGCTTTACCATAAAATTTAAGCGTTTTACTGCATAAAACAGAAGTTGGAGTTATAATCAGAAAAAAATTCTTATTTATGAAAAAAAAATGATCTGAAATTTTTTTTCAATAAGTGACATATTTTCTGTTTGATGAAATCGAATTAAAAATAATGCTATTTTAGAAATGAATCATTTTTAAGCCGTAATTTCTGAAATTTGTAGGACATGTTTGTTTCAAGATATTTTTTAGATAAATATTCCAGTTGATAGAGTTAGTCTAGTAGTATATTAGCTAATATCGAAATTAGGATTATTGTATTTTAATATTTTTGAAGCGCTTTTTGGTGAAAAATTTAAGTCTTTACTGGTGTTTCTCATAATCATAGACATCCTCTATTCGCTATTTGATTAGTGTTATAAGCTATATGTTTTAAAAAAGTTCGGATTCGACAACCTGTGATTTGGGTGAATTGAATCATAAACCTTCAAAATATTTATCAAAACATTTCTTAAATCTTCACTAAAGATATGGTTTTATTCAATGTTAAAGTTAAACTTATGCGAAGAAATATTATGCTCTAAGTTCATTCTATGTACTAGACTTCACCGATTACAAAAAGACTGCTTGAATATTTATTGATATAACAAGAGTCTAAAAAGTCTTAAAGACTAATCAAATTATTTCTATTTGAATTGTTTATAATTAAGGTATGAACTTGATTTAATGATATAAATGCGCAATTTGAGTCTTTTATATATTTAAGTTCTAGTGCATGGAAGAATTATTGTGTCTTAAAAACTTATTCAATATGTCTTACGATTAAAATTTGCGCTTTTTTTGCAATCTACTGCTACATTAAATTCTTAATATATTTTTTATGTTTAAAAATTTAAAGTTAATTGATACTACTACCTTTATTAATGCGAAAGCTTACATTCAAAAAACTATGAATCCTATATTAAAACATTTTAATCAATGTATAAAAAACAAATAGTCGCGTTTTTGAAAATTAAGTCATTTGAAGAAAAATTTATACCACTGATTAATATATGTTTAAGAATGAAATTTATAATATTCAATTAATAAAAAAAATACTTATAAAATTGTAGTGAAACGTCTACCAAATTCTGGTTTTAGTTGTGCAAAAGCATTTTTCCTCTCAAAAAAACCACCCTCCAACATTTATCTCCTTATGTTACCTCAACAGAGGCAATTAAACCGATACGTGTTCTCCTCACATAGATTGAACTGTGGATAATGAAAACTAGCGCTACGCGCATAAACACTTACGTGAGCGCAGGCCTATACCCGACATCTTCGTGAATAAATCATCAACTCTTTCATATTGTCTTTATGCATACTATTTATGACACTCGTCTCGGCCAACCAGCAAGTACGGCAAAAATCAGTGCTATTAAACCAGCTTTGATTTGATGCTCTTTATTGGTTTAGAATTTTATAAAACACAATAAGTAGCAATTTTTATATTGTGGTGTAAAAAAAATTTCACATTTAAACCAACTCTTCCTATTTAAACCAACTTAAGGACTAAAAAATTTTGTCAATTTTAAATTTACATGTTTACACAATCATTACAACAAATATAGAAAATAAGGTTAAAAAACGAAAACCTTTATGATATTGTGCCAGATACTTGGAATGCGAATTGTCCTAAAATTTTTTTCTAAGATGAAGCGGTGATGGAGTTAGTTCCTCACTTTCACTCGCTCGCTGTCGGTTTTGCCATTTCCAAAAACCATAGGAGAACTATTATCATTTAAATAGTTCTTGGAATATTTATTTTAACAATTCATAAAAGAAATGTTTGGTAAAAGATAAAGTTTTATTTAAATTTTAATATTTATGCTAAAATATTTTTTATGAATTTTTTTAGATGAATAAAACCATGTTAAATCGCACTAAAACTAGAAGTGTTGGTCTTCTTTAGTCGGCCCATAAATATGTATTAAAAACCTTTATATTACAAGAAATCTACAATAATGAAGTTGTTTATATGTTAACTGTTGTCATTACATGTACGTTTTTAGTAAATTGCCGCTATTTCATGCGATCAAAAATAAAAACTTATAATTTTAAACGCCTTAAAATATTTACGCAATATTTTACTTTTGGTTATTTAAAAACTACAAAACATAATTCTTTGCAGTTTTTTAAACATTTTTTTATAAAAAATTATTTTCTCAACTATTTTTACTGAGTCACATCTACTTAAGTTCGAAACAGAAACTTTAGATTCAAAACATACAAAAATATTATTTTGAATATATTTTGCATTACAATAGATTTTATAGATTTTTTACTTAATTAAAACATTTAATAAATAGAAATTCACATATGGCAAGAATCAAAAACTTTTAAGAGGCAGAATATTTAAATCACGCATTATTTTACCCGAAATAGTTTTTATATATTACAGCAAAATTAACATTAAAGGACAAAAATTTAAATAAACACAGATTATTTGAAAAATAAATCAATATTAGTAATTGTAACGTGATTATCTCAGTTGATTTTTTTTTTGTGATCTATAATATAAATATACAAAAAAGATGAATTATGTGTCTAATTACTATTTCATAAATTAATATTTTTAATTTTTATATGATAAAAAATTTAATCAGCATTTAAGTTTAGATTCAAATAATTATTTATTTGATATAACCTTTGAATTCTCAAAATTTTTAAATCATAAACTAGAAAAATGGAGAAATTTTTAAATTTTTAAGCTGTTGACTATATACTGCCGTCGTTTTGTATTCCGTGTTCTTTTTTACTCACAGCAGAGTTTTTTTATTTTAACTATACAGTGAGATTAATATGCATCAATATCAGAATTTGAAAATTTGTTAAAAAAATTCGATCAAAGCCTTATGATCCAACGAAATGTATTATCAACCAGTTTTAAGATATAGAATATATTCGATTTACGCTGCGTAAAATTTTTAAATACCATTTTGTTAGAAAAACTTACAAATTGATTTTTTTTGTAAAATATTCAAATGAAATTGAATACACGAAAAATGGTGGTGGGATTTAATTTCAAGCAAATTGAATCAAAAAATACTAAAATAAGGAACGAAGAAGAAATCAATCATTTTGATGAAAAAAAAATTACTTTTGATTGGGCAGGACTTAAGATCATTTAAATCCGATGAATATATTAAGAAATGTTTAAGAAATACCGAAGGAAAATTGGCATAAACACATCCAAAATTTATAACATTTATTTTTGGAAATGTCTGAGAGCTTAAAGAAATAGTAAAATTTAGAAGATAACACATTAAACGAAATTATATTAAATTTTGATAATGCAGCAAGTGTAAAATTTACTGAAATTTCTAGAAGTGACGATAAAAATATAAATATTGTGATCATATTGAAAATTCAAATCGTTATTTAGATATTGAAGACTGCTTAAATACTGTTGCTAAAAATTATTTTGAAAAAGCAGATTTTAAATTTTGAAAAATTTATAATTTAAGCGGAATATTATCTTAATTTTATTGAATATCAAGCAACAATTGATTCTTTGAATTTATTAATAATATCAAATTTAGCTATCTTAAAAGATTCGAACCTCATTTGACATATAAAAATTGAATAAAATTTTTCATTTAATTACTATCTTTCATAAAAAAATTTTCTTAATTGATAAATCTTTTTTTTATTTGAATCTGAGGAATGAGCGAACTTAGAATATTAAAATATATTTGATTTCTTTTGAATAGCACATTCCATCAAAAGAATTTTAATGATATGGCTTTATAATTTATTTATTTTCATATAATTTTTGATATTAGTTATTCTTTTGTGTTGAAATTAGATCTCTTAAAAACCATAGTCATCTTATATATTACTTTCTCTAAAATTATTAATTTAACATATATTTTATCTAGATTTTCGTTCTTTAGTAACCAAAAAATCTGATTTTTATACTGTAGTGCTTTCTGTTGGATTACATTTTATAAATCCATCTTTTTTGCTTTTTCACAAAATAAAATTATTGATATGTGCGTAATATTTTTCTATCTAGGTTGAATATCATTATAATGAATATTTTTCTAATACAGTCAAAACGGAAATTATTAATAACAAGGAAACTGAAATAATATTATTTTATGAGTTGAGCAGTACAATAGGAATATCAATATAAACAACAATCATAAGTAGATTTTTTCTACAAATAACAATATAATATTTTATTTCAGCAAAACTGGCCCATTTAACACTAGTAATATCTTATATTATAAATATCACTATTATCCACCTACAATTTTGAGAATATTATAAATTGCGAATTTTTTTTATTTTCAAAATTTCTTCGCGGTTAGAAAGATAAAAAACTACAAAGTATTTTTAAAAAATAGTATCATATGAAATTTTGTACATTCATTGACGAAATTCTTGTTTTTTTACAATATTTTCGGTTTTAATGTAATTTTATTTAAACTTTAACTTATTTTTAAGCAAGAAAGAAATCACTAGTTTAAAAAGTTAGGCGTTAAATGCTTAGATTTTACTAAAAAAGGGTTAGATTTTTTTTGTTTTATTATTGCATATTTATTATTTTTAAGGTTTGTTTATAATTTTTAATGGTGGAAATTACCAACTATGTTGAAAATCAAAAGAAATCATTTTTTATCTAAATCCAAAATTAATCATAAAAATAAACCAACATTTATCTTATAAAATTTATCAGAGCTTATAAAACAATAAATAAATAAATATAAATTCATCAATCTTCAAATTTATTTGATATAATGAATAAAAGGATCTATTTTGTCTTAAAAATTACTATTTTTTAATTTCAAAAATATGCAATATCATTGCAATAGGTTAGAAAGTTCAAAATTGGACAAAGATAGAAATAAAGCTGTACATGTGAACTAGCTAAAGTTTTCGGATTTTTGTTAATCTAAAATGTTATTTTTATCACATTTTGGTGTCAAATATTGCTTAAACTTTTATATCTTTTCGTGATTGTTTGTGCAGTCTATAAGAAGAGGACAAAAGATACAGAGCGTCAAAAAATGCCTTTTTAATGGAATTTTTTGATAGTGCATTTTTTTCTACTAATTGCATTACACCCCTTTGTATTAGATAGTAATATAGCTACAATGTTTTTATACTATTATTCAATTTCTTTTATCAGTTGTTTAATTTGTACCTAAAAAAAATAAAAATAAATTTTTATCTTATCATCAAAAATTCCCCCAAATTGAACCCGACTATGACAAATTGAGCACTCGAAATAATAATACTTGTGGAAATAATTTCAAATGGCAACTTTTTCAATTTTTTTGTATAAAAAACTAAATAATAGTACTACAATTTAAGTATCGTAGAAAAAAAATGTTTTTTAAATTAAAAATATTGCATTTTTATTATGAAATACGAATCGTGTCGCAATATATCATTATAAACGAAATAAATTATAAACTTTGGCAAAAAAGATATTTTTTATAAAGGAAGGATCAAGTTACGATAAAATCAAAACTTATCATATGTTTTTATTTCGATAAATAAAAAAAATTAAAGAAAAACATTGATATTGCGTTTTACAAGCAAAAAGAAATGTTTGTTGCGTAAAAAGTTTACACTACCCATCTATTATGATTGTTTTTTTTGTTTTTACTTTTAGCTTTTGCTTAATTAGATATTTCAAAACATCTGCATTCTCATTGTTTAAAATTAAATGTGTTTTTCAGAAGAGTTTTATTTTGCGCGTTGCATGTTTTTGTCAAAATCTGTTTAATCAATTTCTTCAAGTAACCCTACCCTTTTTCGACTTAAACGAAACATTATTCAAATCAATTTGTGCTGATTTCTAAATATAACAATATGAAATCAGAATCTATGGTTTTTTTTGTTTTGAATCTTAAGTTATATATCCAAAAAATAATCAAAAAATAAGTGTACTTTTTGTGGCCATGAACAATATGATGCTATTTTGAACTGTTACGTAAGATAATTATAATTAAAAATTATTTTGGTTTTCATTTTTTTATATAAATGTAAATATTTTGCAAACTTTATTGCATATAACAAATGTATATTAAGGCGTTTCAAAGCGAAATAGTTTCTCGAAACAATAATATCTTCTTAAAACATGGATGCTTCACATACGCCTTACTCTGCATCGATACAGACTTATAAAACATGAACACATTGCGTAAAATCAAATGGGAAATATTTTAAAAGTAGCATGGTTGTGTTCATATAAGATAGAATAGATAATCTCAGATTTAAGTAACAAATACTAATAAATTTTACTGGTATTAATATAAATAGAATGTGTTTTGTTTAGAACAATATGATTCATTATGATTCTTCAATAATTTACGAATATACATGAAAATTATAGAAATGTTCTATTGGATAAAAATGTAGATCTGTCGAATATTATGCAACATACTTTAAATTGTATGTGAATTTGTTTTTTGCCTCAAAAAAGTAAGTCAGAATCATAAAACTTTGTATATGTTTTAATTTTCTGCAACATATATAGTTATAATTAGTGTTTTAAACAAAATACTTTAGTATTTTTGAATAAAAATGTTTTTATCTAAATATCTCTGAATTATAAATTAATTGCTATTTTACATATTTTTGTTGAGATTTGTTCCCTTCTGTTGCTTACAGTTAAATCATTTTTTAGATCACATATGATAGTTGTTAAAATTTACTAAAAAAGTGTTTATATATAATCTTGAATATAAAAATTTTTGATTTTTTGATCAAATTGTGAGTGGTTAAATTTTATCATAAATAAGTTAAAATAAACTTTCGAAATAAATCTATCATTAAAAATTCATTTATATTCATACACAAACAAACGACAATGATTTAACTGGAAGACTTCGAAGATAATCTCAAATGACCAACAAATATATTTTTAAAATTCTTTTTTTTACTAAGGTAATCGATTGGTATATAATTTCATTGTAGCCATAATATTCTCACCCATATTTCGCAATATTTACACTATGCTAGTTAAAAAAAATCGCGAATTTACTATAATTTCGTATATTTTCTCTTATTCCATACATTCCTTAAGCATTCGGAATTAACATTTCGCTATTAAACAATATTTAGCACATAAATACGCGTCAAAATACCAAAATTATGTACATTTGTAACTTTATTAGCATCCCACATTTAGTTTTATTTTAAAACACATTTTTTATAAGAATGTTTTTAATTTTATTTAAATTTTTTGTATGTGTATTAATTGGCTACAATAATATTTTTAACGTAACGAACTGGCGCTAACTCCTGAATTAGCATTGGAGGAACGTAAAATGTTATAAAATACAGAAATGCTGTAAGCGTTGCACATTTTTAATTGTAGGTGCTATACTGAAGGCATTATTCTGTGGCAGGCTTTATCTATGTTTCAAACTTCGGTGTTCACCTTCTTTTGGTATTGACAATTAAGGGGTAAAAAAAAGACAAAGAAATTAGGAACTATAATTGAGTTTGAGAGTTCAATCTCGCACTATGTCGTTCAGGACACAAACATATGTAATATTCATAGAATTTTTTTTAATCATTACTGTCGTAACTCCCAACTGGGTAGTTTTGGCCATATAGAAAAGAACAGCGTATTATAGGACAGATTACTTTGGTTTTGTTCCCAAGTTTAATATTAAAACAGAAACTTTGTCTATCATTATTGTTGTAATTACCGACCTCTGTACATTGTTGGCATTGTTTTCGTAACCCTAAACATCATCCTCTTATGTGTGAAATAAAATAATTTTATATATATATTAAAGAAAGAAAGAGACTAAAAAATTATAATGAAAATCAGTAATTTACAATTATTACTAGAATGTAATTCAAAATTAATTTTTAATGACTCTGTTTTTTTATTCTTTTTTACTATGCAAAACATATTTAGCAGTACACAAATTTTAAAATAATTTACGATTCGAATTTTTAAAGTTCATGAGAAAAAAGATCGAGAAACAAATATTGAATTATTATACATGTAAAAAAATACTATTTTTTGTTCTTATTTAATTTTATACTATTCTTTGCTTTATTAGCACATTATGAATACTTATTCTAGAAACATTTTGCAATTTTTAAAAAAATAAAAAAAATGCTATATTAGTTAATGAGAATGATTACAAAAAATAAAGCTTTTTACAGCTTATATCATTATGAAATTCAATTTATTGCTTTATAATTTTTCCCTCTGAAATTAATTTTGTAAATTTTGCAAATAAAAACGAAAATCCGTGCATTATTTTAGTCAGATTTTTCTAATGTGTAGAATGGTTTCTAAAACTAAATTTTTGCATCTTATTTTTGCATATTTAGCGTGTTAATGTTAAAATCATGATAAAATTATAATGAAAATTTTGAATCATCGTTTTTCATATTTCTTTCTTTTAATTTTTTTGGTCACTCTTGTACATATTTTTCGTGGTATTAGTTGAGTTTTCGCAATATTTTTTTGTCGTTTATTAAGTTTTTATTACAATATTTAAAGTATGTATTTATTTATGCTTTTAAATATATTTTTTAAAATTTATTATATTACATTAATGAATCGGAAATTTTCAACTCGTTTCATTCAATTAATTTAATGAAAATAAAGAACATAAATTTACAGCTGTAACTGTATTTCTGTTTTTTTATTGTCTTATTTTTCAAAACTATTTATATCTATAAAACATACAAATAAAAATCCATAACAAGTTAGAAGATAAAAAATGATTTAGGAAAAAAACATCGAAAAATATGATAGCGTGTAGAAAAGCAGATAACTCAAGTATTAGACAATTATGTTACTTCTAATGAATACATATTTTCTTATTTCTTTTTCTGGTTGTTTTGATTTTGTTTCTTCTTGTATGTGATATTTTTTATCTTCTAATTATAGTATTCTATCATTTTTTAGTAATTATTAATTTTATTATGTAGAAATCAAATGGTGAATTTACAAATATATTGCCGGAATAAGTAAATATTAAAAAATTCGGTTAAATCACATTAATATTTATTAAATAATTACGAGTGTTTCTAGAGGGATGGTTCTTCACCATTGAAAAACTCGGGGTCTTCTCGTACTGTTGCCTTCTGTGGAATGTTGTCATTTTTTGGGGGTCATCCTTTCAATTTTTTTCTATACTGGATTTTCTCAAACCCTAGTTTTATTATTTTCTTATCATTTCTGTTTTGTTCTTTATACAAAACTAATTTTTTTGCTGGTAGTGCTTCTTTTTCTGAAATTAACAACTTCTAAATTACCAAAATATATTTTTTAAACACGTTCTTATTATGAACTATGATAACATAAAATTTTTATTGAACTTATTGTAAATTAACATAAAAGATTAGAAAATACATTTTAAAACTGAATTAAAAAAAAAAACAATCAGTGTTGAAAAAAAAAGAAAAAAACATAAAATGTTACAATCTTAACCCCATATTTTAGTTTTTAATTTTTTTACGACATAAACAAACATTAACCGTATATTGAATTAGATCGTTTGTTAAAAAAAGTTTCTTGACCATAAAGGTTTTCTTTAGTTTCGGATTTTTTTTATTTTAAAAACGAAAATCAATGTGTTTAGTGATCAATATAGATATCGTCCTATAAATTTTACAAAAATACAAAAAGTTGATAGAATTAATTATATAATATTTTTATTATAAATAAAATTCTTACATTTTTTAAAAGAAGATAAGAGCTCTTATATTGAATAGACATTATCATAAAATTTTGGGAATTCAATATAACCATTTCATATTTTAAGCATGTAAACAGCCCCAAAATTTAAAACAATATATAAAAAGTAATTCTACGTACCAATTTATTACTTTTAACTACAGTGAGCAAGTTTGTTTTATAATTCATTGTTCGTTATTCCTTCTAATTTACGCGTTAAAGGTAATGATCATGACTTTTGATATATCAGTTTTTTATTTATATTTTATTTTCAATTAAATATATGGTTCTGCTAAGAATATAAGTTTTTAAATTTATATGAATGAGAATATTGTGAAAATACGATGTATTTTCAAAAAAATTTTAAATTTGTTTATTTATAATTACAAAAATACACAAACGGTTTTCATTACGAATTGAATGTATCATTATTGTATTTGAAGAATACATTTCAAGACGCAATATTTTGCGTAAAAACAGAGAAAACACATGTTAAAAGTTATTAATTCATAATAAATATTTATGATGATTTATCAGCTAGAAAACACAAATAAACACATTTACGCCATTTCAGGCCTCACATATTTTTATTTATAATAAATTCCTGCAATTTTTTTATTCATTGGGATTAAAGTATGAGGATTTTCTTTTATTTAAAAAAATATTTATCTAGAATAACCCATAGTAAATTATCAAACTAATAAAATGTTTTTTAATACAATGAATTTATATAACTCATCTTTTTTTCGACATTAAATATATAATTGAAATTTACTATACATAAATGAGAGTTTTCTTTGTGTAACTAAAATAATTTAGAATTATTTCGATCATGACTTTTTGATAGGTAAAAAAGTAAATGAAATTATATTTTATGCAATTTTTCATTCTGTGCTAAACGGATTAATGCGATCTAATCATGTATCTTTTTTGGGAAATCAAATTTAGTGTTGAAAACTAAAACAAAAAAAAAACTATGTTTCTACCAGCAAATTTTATAACGTTTGATATTAAGATTTTACGAACTATTAAAATTGATTGTACAAAAAGAAAATTTAATAGCAAACAAATAAAATTATGCATTCGAACTAAAATAAGAAATTTGTAATAGTCCGTAATCTTATAAAAAAACCTTTAATCTAATAAATTAAAAAATTTCAAAAGGTTTTTGTTTTTAAATAATTTTTACATAACAAGATTTAAAGATTTTTTCTCCTTGAAATTTTATTTTTGTTAAACACTTTCTATTGATATAATGAGCTAATTTATAAGATGCAAGAACTAACGCCACATTAATTTCATTAACATAAAAATCAATCTCATATAAAATTGTTATTAATTATATAATATCATCATGTCAATTTGTAGTTCTTATAACATGTAAACAAAGACTTTTAAAAAATCTTCTCTATTTGTTTTTTTTAATAAAACTATTAACATTAAACAGATTCCAGCAATATTAGAAAAAACTTTTTCCGATGATTTTTTTATTTCTAGGAAAATTCAGCATAAACTTTTTATGAATTTGAACTTATAGAAAAAATTGATTTCGAAAATTAATAAATGAATTAAGGTTTAAACACTATAGCCCTTTTTTTAGACTATTGAGCGAACAATAATTTTGACCGAAAAAAACTCTTAATATCAAAAACGAAATATTTGCATGAATTTGATTAATTTACTTAGTGCTAATAATCACCATAATTATTTAAAACTCACAATTGACATTTAAAAGTTTATATAGCACACAAAATTTTGTGGTAAAAATCTGAAAAAAAATGTAATTTTATCCAAAATAATATCCATACTAAATCGCATCTATATCAAATCATTTATTCGTATTTTCTATGTATTGCAGTTTTATACTTATTTTCGATTTGAGGATTTTATATCTTCTCAATCCAACCACAAAAAATAAAAGAAAGACGTTATTATACTTTAAAATGTAATTTCCATTTTTTTATATACATGCGTTGGATTTTACGATTGTGATATACTATAATAACGAGTTAAATATAATATAGACACAAAGGAACAGAAACAACGTTGTTTGTATATTTTTTGCAATTAGAAACAAGCATCTTAATTCAAAGTTCTGTAAGATGGGAAAATTAATATCCAATGGAATACGTAATTTCATTATAATGTGTCTTCCTTTGTTTATTTTTTTTATCCGGGTTTCCAGTTACATAGATAAGCTGGCGATAAAATACCGACGGAAAATATTTAGATGAAGAATCGGGTCTCTTAAAGGAAGAAACTTTTTGTTACAGTATGTTTTTTATGTGGTTCATTGTTTGCAATTTTTTATTTTTACATTTTTTGTGCAATTTTTATTTCTTTGATGCTTATAAAAAAAATTAATGAAAGCCTAACAGTCTAAATACATAATAAAGGCTTTTTTGGTATTTTTTAGATGAAATTGTATAAAACCAATGTAATTTTGTTTTAAAAAAATCCTGTGAAAACGTAAATTATTCACTTTTATTATGTTTCACTTTTTATTCGCATATAAAACAGAAAAATAATGCGTAAATGGCTTAAAAAGGATATAATATTTAATAAAATATAATATTTTGAAGCAAAACAGGTCTTAAAGTATTTTTTTTCTAAGAATCTTATGCACTAATAAATATAAAACAAGCACTAAACCATACCACAGAAAGACAATCAAAAAATGAAAAAGAATTAGTTTATGTTAAATTATGTAATTGACCATAAAAATTTTAAAATTTTCTTTTTTGAAAATATTAAATTCTTGCTAATTTGTTTACTAACCTTTTTTTCTTTCTCGTTTCCCATATTTTCGACACAAAACTCTTTTATGTCGTCTAGGCTGAATGCTCGCACAAATAAAATACACAAAGAATTTCCAAATTATATTTTATAATTACAATCTAAGTAATTCTAAATGATTACTTTCCACAAAAAAATTAAAAAAACATATTAAAATAATGTTATTTATTTTGAAAGCTCTGAAAATTGGCACAAATTTTTAAAATGAACATTTTTTTAAAAATGATACAAATGCCTAGCAGAAAATGTCATTAGTATTTAAATTTAAAAAAGTATAATTTCCAAACAGTAAATATTAGTGGAAAGAAGTAGCATCAACAAAATAAAATGGATGGTACTTGTTATTTTCTTTAATGAAATTTATATATTTTTTTTATTATTTTTATCTGTTAGTGATATGAAAATTCATATGTTGAGAATCAGTTTTTTCAATAAATATGGTAGGAATTCACTATCTTATAGATAACAAAATTTAAAATATTAAAAAAAAATCAAATGCGAGGAAATGGTGATATAACTACCAGATAAACGTCAATATTGTAAACGATTGACTACAAAATATCTTGATAAATTCAGTATTATCATTTTAAATAATTTGTCGATTTTTATTATCATCGGAGTTGAATATGGTGTTTCTTACTAAAAAGCATATTTATATTTTTAGCTTGTTATCTTTCAAAAATGTTAAAAATTGATGTTTTTGTCATTTTTAGGTATTAATAGTGTTTTTATATTTGATCTGTGTTTTCAAAAAAATTGATCATTTGATGTTGCATTTTATCAAGATAATCTTGATATATGGAATTTTAGAAATTTGATAATTTTTGATCAAAAAAGTGATTGGTGTTTTTTACTTAGCATTTAGCTTATATAGCTTCATTTAATAAATTAGGAATGAGTAAATAAAAAAAACTTTTAATATTTCTAAAAATAAGAAGTCAGGCAGACCTCGTGGGAGGCCCTTAAATCCAACAATTTGTTTTTTTTACTTAATAAATTGATATTGGTTCATCATATAAACAAATTGATGATTTTTGAAGTTTTTAATTTTTTTCAGTGAATAATTGGTTTCTGAAAAACAATAAAAATCTTAAATAGTAGAATAAATAAACATTCGCTGTGTTTTAATGTCTTTTCATTCTATAAATCATATTTTTCTCGGAAAATCGGGATAGCTGTGTGGCAGACTTTACACATCCAACCCGACGAATTTTTATTTATAAAAAACATGTATGCAAAAATATTGTTTTTCATTTAGATATTAATAAATAATAAAAATCACAATTTTTTAACATTTAAAAACATTAATTAAATTTCTTTTCTGAATAAATACAAATTATTTACAATATCGCTTAGCATTAACATAAATTCGAAATTTTATTTCGATATACTATTAGATTTTTGGCTAAATAGATTTTTCTACATATTATATTGTTAAAGTTGTTTTGTGACTATGAAAATTAGCACACATTTGAATGTAAAAATCCATTTAGTTTTGAAATTAACTTTATCTACTTTGTATTAAAAATTAAATGGTTATTATTATATATTTTGATTGATTTTAATGCTCAAAATCCTAAATAATATATTAATATTTTTTTAAAACTAATAAACTAATTGCCTCAGCAAATGCAATAATTCGATAAGAATTACTAGCACCAACATTTTATTCGCCATATAAAAATAATTTTTGCTATCTAAAAAAGATAAAAATGGATATGAATGAATAACAAAAATAAATTTTTATTATTGTTTTCATAATTATCCATATGCAAAATTTTTTCGGTTGTCTTGTTTTGCTTAAAAAACAGTTTGAAATTTTTGTGTCAAATTCGAAATATTTTGTGCATAGTCACATATGATCAGTTGATATTTTTTTAAATATTAATTAATTAAAATAATTATGAAAAAGGTTAAACAGTGTTCTATATCAATTGATTTAATACACCGTGTGCATAAAAATGGTTATAAGTTCCTTTTTTTCATATTTTGAAGCCATTCTTAGTTGTTCAACTATGCACATATATTGATACTGTGTTTGATGATATAAATGTTAAAAAATGCATTTGAAAAAATTAAATATTGTGCATTCTGTACTTCCTTATGTAGTTTATCACAATATTAATACCTTATTAAAACACCTGGTAATAGTTTTTTGTTAATCAAAAACGTTAAACTATAATAAATGTGTTCGCAATTTTTAAGTGCATTCAAAATCTTCAAACAATATCATTTAGCTTATTCAAACTAATGGTTATAAAAATCTTATTGTTTACGCTTTTTGAAAACAACCTCTTGTATTTTACTGTTTCGATATTATTTATAAGCTCTAATCTTTTGCACTTTTTCGAATATTATTTGCTCCCACACGCGCACAATTTGGTAAATTTTAAAGATCTGATTAACTAATTATATGGAAATGCTTAAAAAGCTGGATTAAGAAACAAGTAAGATTATAATGTTATATTGATAGTTTTAATAAAAACCAAATACACCTTAGAAAGCGACATGAAAACTATAGTTTTCTAAATATAAAGAGAATATAATTACAAATTCTCGGCAATTAGTACACAAAATGATTTAAACATTGAATTCAAAAATTTTATATTTTTTAAATAAATAAGTAAACAATATTTATACCTCGAAAACAATTTTTTTGAAGAATTGATATGATCTTATTACCTAAAACTCACAAAAGATTAAATATTTTGTAAATATAAATATTTTCAATAAAATTATATATAACTATATTATTTATTATTTTAAATATTTATTATATCTATAATTTATAGATTATATTTTTTTAAATGTAAAAACCAATTGTTTTAAGAATTGACTCAGTTTCATAAAATTTTTTAACCTGTAATAAATGTAGCATACGAAAGAAAGCTAATAAAATTGCGACTCAAAATACAAGAATAAATATATAATCAACAAAGGTTTTGTGCCATCATTTTTGCATGAAAGATACAATTTCTTTTTTAAATTTTCAAGAATCTGGACAGCACATTTTTACACAAAAGACAGAATCTTAATACTATTAAAAACATATTACAGCGCAGACAAATTTTTTTATTTATAGCAAGCAATCGCAATTAAAAAAAAATCAGTACAATAAAATATAATTTATACTTGTAAGAATATAATATGATGTGCAAGTAAGGAATAATGGTGCGATCCCAGCAGACATACACAAAAACTAACTCAGAATGGTTTAATAGTAAGAGGCTGATACCATAAGCACAAAAAAGCAGAATGAAGAGCATTTTTAAACATTCATTAATAAAAATACCTTTTCTGTATCTTTTCGGTTTTATCCCTGCAGCTTAAACCCACAACTTTCCTTTCCTTCGCCTTGTACTCTTCAATTTATTGCATATTTATTAGATGCGGCTATGTGCATATTTATAAATTGAGATTCAGAACTTTATCTGTGATAACAGAGGGTTATGCTGTAAGTACAAAAAGCTAATCTGAAGAGTTTACATTGTTCACAGATTGTGCTATGCCACATAGGAAATTATAAATCACTATTATTTGACATAAAATGTGTAAGTCGTGTGTAAACTGTTTTTGTTACTAACACCGGGAAAATTTTCTTATGATTTTTTCTTCGTACTCAAAATTTTCTTTTTTTGATAAAAAAACGAAATGGTTTTTTTGTGAGAATATAATTGCTAAATAGATATTGAAATGGAGAAAAAAGATGCTAAAATTGTAAAAAATAAAAGATAATATATATTTATATAATTTTTTGATTTCTGTAGCAATTTAATCATTATCCCAAATCTCTTTCTCGAAAAATATTAACCATAAGTTCTAAATGTTTAAAACCTTTGTCCCCGAATTTCTTATTTTTATATCTTTAATGCTTCCAAGAAAACCTTATTACCAGCCTGTCTCCCAACAAAAGTTAACCAATAAGCCCACAGAACCCAAACCAATGGCAAATCATCGATTTCCTCTCTCATAATTTCCATCTGACCGGAAATATGAATATAAATTAAAACAGTGTCAAAAAAATAAGTATGATATTTTAATAAAAACTGTCGCCGAGCGACAAAGTTGTCTTTGTTGTAAAAGAACAGTGACAGGATTAATACAATATTGTGAATAGAATGTTAATTAAAAATTATATTATCATAAAAAAAATTTTAATATTGAATTTTAAATAAAATTTAATGATATTAAATTAAAATTTAATATACTAAAATACTTTAATAATTAAGAAAATAATTAGGAAAATAATTGATAAATTGTAATTTTAATAAACAATTTATCACAAATTACAATAAATAGAGGTGGCATTTAGAGAAGATGCCTCGAAGAAATAATCCAATGAATAAATTTAATTACACTCAAGTCTTTAATCTTTACAAAAACTATCTGTTTTTTCAAACTTGAGAATTAAATTGTTAAATTTACCCAAAGTATTCGATTATATGTTTTATATGGCATTTATAGTAATTTTTTCGAACCAAAGCATTTTTTCAAAAATAGTTGCTACTAAATGTATTATAATTTATTTAAAGTTCTACATAAGATAGATTATTAGATTCATAAATTTGAAAATGTTTTTTTTGTAAAATATCTCGAAATTTTTACAATTATATGTTATAAAACAAAATTCAGCATAATACTGAAGAAAAAAATGTTATATAGAAACAGCGCAAGAAAAAATTAAAAAAATTGGACGATTTATAAGGATAAAATTATACTTTAATGAGCGAATTTAAGAAAAGTAAAATTAAAACTTATCATTAAGAGTTCAAATCGTATATTATGTAATTTTTTCACTTAATTAAAAATGGAAATACCGTTATATATGTTCTATAAATTTTTAATTTCTGCAAAAAAGCATAAAAAAATATAACAGAACATGCTCAAAATGTTACATTAATATTTTATGAAGTATTTAAATGATATCATATAAATTTAATGCTCTGGCCAGTTAAGATATTTTTTTTTGTATTTATTTCCTTGTTCTTTAGTATTAAAATTTATAAATAACTAAATTTTTTTATTATTTTTGTCTTCATCGTTTTTCTAAATTTTCTAAATCGAAAAATTAAAAATTTAATTTAAGCAAACTTTTATTTTAACATCAATAAATAATAATAAACTAAACCAAAACAAATTTTTTCTGAAAATTTCATGGTAAATATTATAAACAAAACTTTTATTCATGAAGCAGTTCATTTTTTTATAACGAAAAAAATGCAAATGTTTTAAACGGAGCGAATTTACTATCAAAAAACAAAATTGATGGTTTATTTATAGTAAATCGGTTGGTTTAAAATAAATTTGTCTAAACTTTTTCTTTTGTTTTGATTTTAAAAGTATTAGAGCATCAAAAATACGAATACTTGCAAAATAAGTTTTATATAATTGGTATGATATGAAAAAACCTTTGGTGAAAAAATATAAAAAATGGTATTAAGCATATGGTTTGATTGATATATTTATCGGTTGTGTGTAAATTTTTTTAAAAACAGATAACTGTATTAACTAAAAATGTTTTAAAGGGCAATGTAATTTTACTTTTTTTGGCTACGTTAATCCATCATACTAGAAACAAATCCCATTTTTTTTATATTGTGAAGCGAATAATATTGAAACAAAATTGGTACATAAAGAACAAAATATATCGAAGATGTATTATTCAATGAAAATTTATAGTATATCTATATGTTGGTTTATTAATAATATTTATATTATTTGAATTCGTGCTCGTGATTCACTCTAACATATGAATGATAGTTATGGAACGGGAACTTAAAGATAATTTTCTAGACGAAGTATATCCACATAAAGTTTCCTATTGTTAAAAACAGTTTTTAGTCCGATGTAAGTAATAATCTGACAAAAATAAAAGTATAGATTTTTTTGGAATTTTTATATTGTTTTATTATTATAAAAGTATTTTCTAAAAATGTGGTATCAGGGAATCACCATAATGAAGGAATATTTTCTAAAAATATATATGAATTTACATGAATATATGTAATATGAATGTATTAGTCGCATAATTTCGGTAGAATTTTTTTATAATAATCGAAAAAGAACAATTAAATTTGTACTAATATTATTAAATTATGATCATCCCTTCAAATTTAGATCTTTAAACATGATTCTAAAAATCAATGAGCCATTTTTTTTCTTACTTCCGCATCTCAAAATACATTATATTCACATTTAATTAAAAATAAAACCACAATCTAATTTTATTTGTGTTATGAATTGTTTATTTCGTTACTAATAAATTTTTTATTGATCAAATACAAATGAAAACGATTTTACAGTACTTTATATATAAAAATCAACAAAAAAATTTTTAGTAAACATCTTAAGTAAATCAAAAAAGGTGCCAAATAAAGTACATAAAAAAACACATTGTATCATTTTACTTGCATCTTTAAAAAAACATCAAAATTGTGTATATTTGATATATATGGATTACATTCTTTTTTTCTTGCATATGAATGCATTTTTTAATTTTTTTTGTCAAGTGACATACATTTTTTCTTGTATTTAGTTGCATATCTTCACTATTTTGTTTAAAATTAAATTAATCTCTAATAATAATTATAAGTTCTATTTATTATGAGGTAATATGTAAAAATAATACATATTCATGGGTAATAATTTGCGCATAGTGATTACGATATTACAAATTGTGTTTTTAAGTGATTAATAAAGTCAGAAAATATGAAAAAACCAGAAAAAGGAAAAATTTAGCTTTGTAAATTACTGGTGCAAAAATACAATAAACATAATATGAGAAATATTCTACTTATACTTCAATTTATGACTACGTTTCAACTGAAAGCGATATATTTACAGTTATAGGTGTTATCTATAAATCAATCTAGCTGAAAAACTTAAAATAATTGGATGCCCCGTGAGTAGGATTCGGTTCTTTTTACGCTAAATAACGAAGACAGACATTGCAAACAGCTTTAAATCCTACATCAAATCTAAACGAGCCAATCATACCAAAAAAATCCTTTTTTAGCTGTAATTATACAGAAATAATTCTACTAAATACACATCATCAAAATAACAAACTATGTAAAGGGAGCAATCATAAAAAAATTCACTATATTAGTCATTTAACTATTTTTTCAATGTGGTTATTAAAATAATTTTTTCGACTTATTGTAATTTTTACGCCTATATATAGATTATTTTAGCAAATAGATAAAACAACAATGCCTTTCTATTTGTTTCCAATTTTATAATTTCAATTTAATTCTTTATTAAATTTAAATACTAAAAATTAAATTGGTAATAATATTTTGGACGAAATTGTCAGAATAAACACATTTAATTGATGAATCATTATTACCATAAACTGTAAATAGAAAAAATATATGAGTTTAAAATCTTATCAAATAATTCTTGAAAAATAAATTATTATACATAAAAAATCGTATTTTATAACTCTTTAAGCTGTAATGTGACAACTTAAATATTTATAAATGATGTATTATAAATGATAAAAATATATATTTTTATTAGTTTTTTTAAATTTTCTTAATAAATCTAATGTTTTACAATTGATTAAAAAATTATTGGTCTTTAAAATTAAAAATTCAAGCCTAAATAGTATTTATAAAATAAGTTTACCGATTTTTTTAATTTTATCTTCTAACAGTTTCTCATATCAGATTTGTTAAGTTAGGCAGGTCGAGAAGTAGGCTCCTCACATCTTGCCCTTTTAAATTTTCATTATAGCCTAACTAGGATATATATTGTAAATTTTACATAATGATGTGATTTAATTTTGTAAAAAACTAAAAGACTGTGCGCAATGTAGTATTACAATAAAAAAACCAAGCTTATACAAAAAATGATAATCGTTAGTGTTTGTTTTAAAGTTATTTATACAAATGTGTACATATAATTTTGTATACACTTTTGCATTATATTATAAAATTGTCGATTTTTTAAAAAATATGAAATAGTTTAATAGAAGTTTTATAGCATATCTTACTTCAAAATTTCTATTCATTTGAATTTTTTACGAAAAGAATATTAGCTTTAACATCTTAAAATAAATTTTATTGAAAAATTCTATATCGTTATTTGTATTCATTCTAAGAACTAATATTTAGAAGTTGTGTAAAAACAAAAAAGCATATGTTATTTTAAAATATTCTATGTTATATGATGAGTCATATAAATTACGTTTTATGTAATATACGACGATTGAAATAAAATTTATGCTGCAAAAAAATTTTCTATCAAAAAAAGGTTGGTGTTTTAAAAATTCTAGACTATTAGTAAACAAATATTAGAAATACACAATTTAACATCACGAACTGATTCTTTTGTCGTAAAAATGAACCTGCATCACACAAAAAACAAATAAATATAAAAATAAAATAATCAACATGTGATTTTTTATGTTTTTTTTAATTATTTTCTAAATTTTCGTAAAAATAGAATTTATAATTGCTTTCATACAAAAATCAATTTATTTTATAAGAATCTCACTAAATTGCAATTGGCGTTATAAGCTCTATTGAACATACTATTATAATGAAAACACATACATTTATATAAAAAAATATGAATCCTAACAAAGATTTTACATTACACTCAGTAAATATAGTTCTGTGATTTATATATTTTTGAAGAATAACCTAAACCTACATTTAAATATCAAATTGAATGACATTTATTGTGTAAAATTATATTGATTTATTGATAAAACGATCTGATAATCAATTTCGAGTGCTACATGTACTTGAATGCTGGCTTATTTGTAATTTATTTTTATAGTATATTATGACATTGCAAATCATTTATAAAGGATCATTTCAAACAATTCTAAACAAGAATATTGTTGGTATTAATTTTTTGTTCATACAATCTTAACTAAATATACACATTTTTATAACTAGTTTATATTTCTATCTTTATACTTATAAATATTTTAAGGATTTATTGTATTTAACTTTAAAAAAACCATTTGTCAATATTTTTAGTTGTTTTATAAAATTAATCGTTTTTTTATTTAAATTGACAAAAAAGGTTAAATTTGTATGAAGTTCTTATACTATCAATACAAAAAAATTAAAAGAACTGACTCTACAAAATCTAAACAATTTTATATGTGTAGTATATTTAATGTTTCTATGTAAAAAATCGAAAAAAAAGAACAAAAAAGTACGCTCTATATTTTGTTTTCGATATTTCAGTTATTGTCAAAAAAATGTAAATATTATACACCACATTTTCACAAATGTAAATAATACTTAAAAAAATTTTTTAATATGAAAAAATGATAGATTTACAATAAAAATAATATCAATTTTGGTATTTAAAATTTAAGTCGGATTAACATTAAAGTAGCGTAAACTTGATCGATTTCTTAATTCTTAAATCGTATTTATTACACATGATTAAAAAAGTAAAAAAAGTCGTATAAACTGTTAGGCAAGTCGTTGAAAAAGAAATAAATGATATTAAAAAATATAAATGCTAAAGTGACTACCGAAAACAATAGATCAAACTGATATAATAAATTATTGTAATATGATATGTTTGAAAAATGCGTACGCACCAATTATAGATTTTTTAGAACATGAATATATTTTTTTACAAGACATAATTTATTGTAAAAGTAAGTTTTATATAACTTACATGAAGCAACTGTTCCAAAACATAAAAAAACAATCCAAATATGTTTTTCAAATAACTAATAACATTAAATATAAATTTTATCGAAAGAAATACCCTTTTTTTCGTAGTTTTTTTTTGCTGTTTCATCTGTGGTCAAACTTTACCAATTCAGGAATGTGTTTTACATACCGTCAGATATAGAATCTGAAATAAATTTTTCTTGTAAATATTTTTTTATATTGCCTATTTGAATATATAATAATCGTCTTTGTTATTTGCAGATTAAAAAGATTGCCAAAATACAAAAATATACATTTATATACAAAAAGATATTGTATAGCTTCGTGAAACAACAAAGAAATGACATATAACCAAAATACAGATCTTCTTGTCTTCGATAAAAGGAAAAAATATATCTTTTTGATAAACTTCTGTTTCTTTAAAAATTTTCACCGATGAATTAAATTCATATTCATTATTAAAAATATCTTATTAATTTTTTGGACGCTTCCTAAAGAAATAAATATTTTATTTGTATACTAGTATGATAAATTTACAATGACAAAACAAACACATTGTTAATAAGTAAATTTATGATAGATTAAAATAAGCGAAAAACAACAATAAGTAGAAAAAAATAGTAACATATTATCTTTTCTTTATGATCCTAGATGTTTTTGTCAAGCCACAACACAATTTTCCATCAAAAATGTATAAAATAAAAATATGTATAAAAATTTTTATAATTTGATTATTTTTTTTATTATACGTGAATAGAAAGCTTTCTAAATAGTGTATATCTTTTCTTTGTACTTTCTCAGAATTTATATACTTAAAAAAGTAATAAATTTACAAAGAATATTGTAATAATATATTAAACTTATAAGCTTGATGATATATTAAAAAAAGCCAGTTTTTAGATTGTGTTTGATTTTCTTTACTACTAGAAATCGTCTATCACATAATTATATAGGTTTTTTTCTCTTATCTTGAGCATTTTTCTTATCATATATTGTTTATCATATAAATTTACTTTCTTTTTTCTTGCCGTTTTTGAGTCAAGTTAATTTTGTTTATGTTGTTTTTTACATTTTTGTTATATTTAGCACGAAAAGTCCGACACCTTTTCAATTTTAGTTTAATACAAAAAGATAAATGAAAACATTAAAAATATATTACTATTATGAATGAATAACTTGAAAGAATCATGATCTGCTTGACTTGATCGATCAAAATTAGAAAGGTTATATAAAGATTTAATTGAAAAACCGTTAACTTTTTTTAAACTAAACATTTTACAGTTTTGCTCTGTCTAAAAACCGCATTAACTTTTTAATCAAAAAAATCTTAACAGAAAAAAAGTCTATTATTAATTTTATTCATGATAATACATTCCGACGAATAATATTTTTGTCAAATTGGTGAAAAACATCAAATTTACTGATATTAAAGAATAAAAGAAAGCCTTCATTGTTCATATTAATAATCTTTACTATCAAATCAAATGTTTGATTTCATTATTATCAAAACATATTTCTGTGCAAACTAAGGTACACTGTCAAAATACTTAGTGAATTGATAAAAAAACCAGATTAAAATAAACAAAGCAACTAAATCTGATAATAAATGAAGCAGTGTAGATTGTTTATCGCCGCTAAAATATATCTTAATAACCCAAAGCAGAACTTGCCAAGAAAATACCTACTTTAATATTTTATAAACATAGCTAAATAACTTTAAAATACAAAGGAAAAAAACACAATAAAGACTATGACTGCAACACATTTTAAAAATTATTGTTAAAGAAGAATGATTAAAGAAATTAAATGCAGGTGTGCGAGAATTTAATGTATTATAGAAATATTTATGTACAAATGATGTATCCGTACAATCTCAGGGAAAACAATAAAAGAGAAAAAATTATAATGAAAGGATGAAAAGAACTAAAAGAAAACAGAAAAGAATAAGTAAAGTAAACCATAAAAACAAATAAATTCAATCAATAGTTTTTGTAAGTTCAGTTTCTATGAATAATTTTCATAATATTATTTTTTCTGTATAAACCCCAAATAACATTTCCGTTCCGATTGTGACACCAATGCGAGTACTCGCCGACTCATCAAACACACAATAATAATAAAACAGGTTAAAGAAACGCTTATGGGATTTAATTCGAATCTTTTAACTTTCCATTAACTTTCAAAACCTTTTCATTTGTTATTTTATTCTTATTATTTATGAAAAATTAACACATCTTCTAATATTTTAGCTACAAATAATACTTTGTTATGTATAGAAAAATTGTATCATGGTTATTGTGATAATAATTATAGCATATATTTTAAATTTTTAACTAAAAATTAATTCCAAATTTTTGCTTTTAACATTTTTAAATTAGTATAAAATAGAGAGTACAAACTAATGTTTCGTTTAAAATTCAATAAATTAGTACAGATAAAAAAAACTAATTAAAAAATTTCAAATTACAACTTTAATAATTTTTAAGAGATAACAAAAATTAGAGAAAGTTATATTAATGAAAAAGAAAAGTAAAGAGGGTTGAGGAATAAAATAACTAAAAGTAGTAGTAAGAATGGTAATAATAATAATAATAGTAATAGTAGCAATAAAATAGTATTAATATTTATGGTGAAAAGGGGTCAATTATCCATTATAACAATAAATATAAGAACAGAAATATTTATAACGCTTTATAATTTTACTTTAAAACAAATAGCGTTACTTCTTTAAAGGAAAGTTAGTATTCTTTTAAATATAAAAATCAAAATGATGTATAAAACTAAAAAATATTTATTTGCTGGATTTGTTTAATTTTTAGTCCCTTATTTATATTGTAGTTTTGAATTTCTCTAATACAGCTTTTTTATTGCCAAAAACTTTCGTAATGAATTTTTAAAAAAAATATTGATAAATTATTTTTTTTAAAAATAATTTAGTACAATAGAGATAATATACAACATGGCATACTAATTATTCTAAAATTTTGAGTAAATGTATTTTTGATGAATGCTGTAAGAAATACCATTGTCATTATTTTCTTACAATACCCAATGTCTTTTACTTAATAATTCAATTTTTCTTCATAAATATATCCGTCTATCCTCAAATGCACTGCTCATTATTTGAATTAATAAAAAATAACTTGTAATATATGAATAATATAAATTTTTAATTCTAAACGGTACATTTGTTTGGTTTCAAATCGTTTTTGACCAAATTTTGTTTTTTGCAAATACGCTTTATATAAATTAATACTTTGTATCATTTAAGTAAATTCTTTGCTCTATCCATCGGATACCCATTTGCTTGAAAGATCCAATTCAAAAATTGAATTGTTTTTGTACCTATTTAGCAGCACATAATTTAATTTATTACAAAAATTTATATTCTTTTTAAAATTAGAAGAAATATTATTGTTCATTTTTTTATTATATTTTTTTAATTCTCTGCCTCTATAGTTTAAGCAAAAATTGTTTGCATATTATCATTTATGATAATTCGCTCAAATTGTGTTTAAATGTGTCAAATTATGGTGAAACTGAAACAACATCAATTTCTAACTTATTACTATAAACGGAACACTTTCAATTATTATAACCATAGATGTTGGCATACAACATTCTTCTTTAGTAGTTTTTTCCTATTAGAAAAAAAATTAACTAAAATTTGTTTTTAAAAAAATAAAAAAATGTTTCATATTTGAAAATATGAATAAATTGCCATGAGCGTATTCAAACTTCACAATTTGTATTAAAAATTCCAGCATGTTCATTTTCCTGTGATTGAGACCGTTATAATTACAAATTAGATCAAAACATTTATTTGAGTCTTTTGATGTTTCAATGTAACTAGTTCAAACTATGCATTCATTGAAAACTAGTTTAAAAAACAAAAAAACTATATATAAAAAACCACAAAACTATGGTTTAAGGAAATATAATATTCTATAATCCATCAATAACGATCAATTAGAAGCGAAAAATTTATGCACATAGACAGTGTGATTTTTAAACTGCATATTGTTTTATTTTTCTTTCTTTTTTTAAAAAAAGTCTCTAACATTAAGGCTGTAATTGCTTTATTTTCTATATTATTTCCTTTTTTTAAAATTAATTTAGTCAATATATCGCTTGTCTTACCAAAAACATTTAAAAAAATATCCGCACAAAACTTAATTTTAAAGAATTTTTTTTTCTTTCTTTTTGTTATTAAAATTAACATATTTTGAAAACCTAGAAATAAATCTAATTAAAGTTTTAGATCAAATATATATTTTTAAATATTTTATTTTTTTTCTATTTTTTATGAAATTTGTATGTCTATAATCGTTAAATGGTGTTCATATGTTCTTACAAGAACACCGAATAAAGTTAATCAAAATATTTTAAACACAATAAAAATTATATTGATGGCTAATTTTTAATTTATATGATTTAGCTGTCTATTTCTATTTTTTCTTTATATATTTAATAAAAAAATATAATTCTATCAAATGGTAATTTTCTTTTCAAATATGTTATCTGTTTTAACAATGAATAGTGAAACCACAAATCAAGCATTGATTGTGGATCATTCGTCCCAAGCTTCAGAACCACATTCAGAAACACCTCAAAACACACTTACTGGGCATTTAATCAATTTAACAAAACATGAATGTTTGACTCACACCAAAAACGATAATATTAACAAGGAAGGTAGGAAAATAAATGGTAAAACAAACATAACAGAAAATGTTGCTAGTGATTCAACAAACCGCGTAAGAAATTTTCAAAAAAACATTGAAGAACCACAGAATGGCAATCAGCGTAAGCGTCTACGTAGGTCAAAACCATTGAAAAAAAAAGAAAACCATTTATTGGAGATAATTGACACGTTCAAAATTTTAAATTATTACTTTCCGAATTTTGAAAATCAAATTAAAACGACAAAAAAATCTTTATTTGATTTTTTTAAACAACAGCTTGATTCATTTGATAACGAAGCATCTATAATATTTGATCATGTAAAAAAGGCTTTTGGTCCATCAGAAAAAACAAAACAATGTAGTGATGAAAAACGTGAAGTTCTAAATAATTACGAAGAATTTTTAAAAATTTTTGTTAATTCTGATGATTTGAAGAAAAAAAATATTGTGGTGAGGCCTATTTGGAATGTAATATCTTTGTTCTATCCAGAAGTTTATGGATTATTGAGAATACTTATTACTAAGAACCAATATTTTTCCGTACTTAAATCTACTGAAAATATACAAATAGAATTCATTAAAGAAGAGCAAATAAGGGATTTTCATAGACCAAAAAATCATGAAATGGAATCTTATCTTCAAAGCATTGAAAAAGAATTCAATAGTATTAAAGATAGTAAAATTTTATCTTTTTCAGAAAATCTTGAATCATTTTTAACTTCCTGCAAAAAATTAATTGAATTCCAGATTGAGTCAATCAAAGCGAATGAAAAAGCGAAAGAAAAAGCAAGAAATGGACATATTGAAGATTCCGAAATTGTAAAAATTAAAAATTTAAAATCTATACCTTGTCTATCGGAGATAGGCATTACAAAACTATTACAAGTAGAAAAATTAAGAAAAAATTTTAAGGATTTAAAATTACTACGTCATTTAAAGACGCTAGATATGTTTATTTCGTTTTTTAATGTTATTTTATCTTTTCCAGGTAACATACTTGATAAATATCAAGAATTATTTTATTTCAAAATATGCAAGTTACAGGAACAATTAACATGCTTTGAAGATCAAAATAATAAAATGATTAATTTTTTAATCATTTTCAAATATAATTGCACTTTTGAATTGTCTTCTTTCGCAAAAACGCGATTTGAATATCAAATTGACAAAGCTCTGTATGATTATTATAAAGTGAATAGTTCTAATATCGATAATATTAGTGATCGTAAAAAACAAATTGATAAAATAAAAGACCATTTTTACAGTATTTTGTTAAAGAGTGGTTTTAGAAGCGATCTTAATGAAATTTTTACGGCTAATATTGAAAAATTGGAATATTTAATTGGGGAAAAAAGGTTAAATGGCGAAAAAAGTACAAATTCATTTAAAGTTTACTTTAATAACAGAATTGACGAAAATGAGGCAAAATTATATCAACCAGAATCGCAACAAGAAGCTTTGTATTCTTCTGAAATGGCTTTTTTTAAGAATTTGACCATTTTAAACATATATCTATCTATTTTGAAATCATAAAAAAAACTGAAGTTTTGTTTAAAAATGTGATATAGATGTGATATAAAATAAAATATGTTTTTTAAAGAAAAATGAAGCAAATAATGTCATTTTTGTATTGTTATTGTTGAATATAGATCCTTTCTTACCTTTATAATCGATTTGAACATAATTTACTGCTTGTTTTGTTTTTTTCTTAACAATAAGTTTCTTTACATTTGTTGTTTTTTCGGAAATAGTATATTTTTTAGTTTCGAATTTTAATTTTTTTAGATGTTGAAAATTTAGGCAAAAAAGCAGAATAGATCATTTATTAGTTTTAATGTGATTTTGTGTGTTTATATTGATTAATTATAATTTTACTGGTAGAATAGAAACTTAGGATAATTAAGTAAAATGATAACACTGCACAAACATTAAAATTCTATTAATTTTTTGGTTAAATTTTCAAAATGTTTTTTTTTTCATTTTCGATAGCTAGAAATATTTAAGAATAAAAACTAATTTGAATATTTTTATAATTATAAAATTATTGTTTTTCATAGATACACAAAATCTTAATCTTTGTTCTAGCGCAAAGAAGTAAAATGGGTTTATTTCTTTTGAAAAAAATTAGAGTAACAAAAGCTAAAGAATGTATACTAAGAGAACAATAAAATTTTATGTAGCAATAAACACTTGAACAGAAATTGTGAATGTTGGTAATAAGCAGGGCCCAAAAAAAATGCGGCACCCGAAAATCTACATTTATGTGATTTTAATGTATTAGGAATTTTTTAATTAACCTAGAGAGAAAAGTGAGGAAAAGATGCAAAAGCAAAGAAAAGAAATATATCAGAGTAATCAAAAAAAAAATAAAGAATATAAAAACTTTGACCACATCTAAAGAATATATTTACCTTCACAGTTGCTTTTAAATATCAATTATTATGATTTTTTTCAATTTTATTAACAAGAATTATTGTGAAACAAAATCAATAATCATATTTACCTTATTGATTCATGATGTATTTAATTGAATTGATTCCGATATTCAATCAATAAATAATCAATTAAATTTAGATGATTGGTGTAAGTTGATTAATTAAACAAATAATAATGCTATTAATATAGAAAGATAAGTTTCACTTTAGTTGTAATGAGTATAAATACACACATTATATTATTCAATGTCAAGATATTAAAATTTATTAAATAAATCAAAAACCAAAAATATTTATTTATATTACTTGAGATATCAATCTCATTATCTTGACCACGACAATAATATTCAAGAAAAACACAATTGTGGTTCATTTAGTTCTCCTTCTAAAGTTAAAAAGAATTCGATTCTTTATTGATGAAATCGTTTAATTCTTTCAGAAATGTGTGTAAAACCGATAAAGAAATTAGAATGTTATTTCGTGTCTATTGAAATTCTTATTTACATGATAATGTGTTTTTTTAAATATACAAATACTATCAAGGCACACCTCGGATATTTTAATCTTCAGAACTATTAATCAAAAAAGATTGTTAAATATTTAATGAAATTTATTAAGGATATATTTTTCAATCGGTCTCAGTTGGTTTTTATTTCGCTTTGGTTCACTATTTCTCTATTAATATTTATAATACTATTTTTTTGGTGCTATTTATGGTTTTCTAGAATAATACAATATTGCAAGTCATGGATGGAATCTTTTTTTCCTGATTGCTATTTATATAGAATAAAAAAAGAGATAGCTCACGGCTTGACCGTCGAAAAACAGCATCTTGTATATAAAGCACAATTATTTTAAACATGTTTATATTCATTGCCTGTCAAGTTATATTATATAACTATGATAGTTTTGATCTAACCATTATGAATGTATTATGTCAATAAACAAAATTATATACAAGAATTAATTTTTTTAAAAATTAAAACATTCTGTGTTACAGTAAATGAACCATTTCTATTAAATGTTGAATAAAAAATCGCTGTTTGAAAGAATTATTATCTTAATATTGAATAATAAACTTTGGTAATTTATAATTTAGATCGAAAATCCAAACAAAAACTAATATAAGAAAAAGTCATAAATAAAAATATAACCACAGAAAAGACATCACAATTTTTTGAGGTATTTTATAAATGTCGAGAAGGGTAAGATGTTAAAAAAAAAGTTGTGTCTTCAGCTAAGACTAAACGCGTTTTTTACATTCTATAGTATTTCCAACAAAGTAAATGATATCTTTATGCCAAAAAAAAGACTCATAAGCAAAGGTTTAGTAATTAAATCTTCTTTAATCACTCATAACATTCTTATTTACATATTATGTATGTTTTTTGAATTTTCGAACGTATATCAAGATATAGATAATTTTATATAACCAAATCCTATATGCAAATAAACATTTTTACACTAATTCAAATAGAATTTCTGACATATTATTTACAAGTTGTAAAAATTTTAATTTTCTTGAGTAAATTTTGTTTAATTATAAGATATACTAAGATCGACTTTTTGTGGTTTTTGTAGCAATTTGTTTGATTTTTTTTTCGGTTTTTTATAATATCATTCTTTTGTGTATGGCCTTATATGATTTTTTAAAATAGTCATGTAAAAAAAACAATATTTTTTACTAAATTTAAAACATTTGTATACAAAAAAAATTATGGCATAATACTACGCAAAATCAACAACCTATTATACTTATATATTTAAAAAAATATTTTATATATAAATGTTGCTTTTTTTACTACGAAAAATGTTGTATCTATAATAATGTTAATGAAATTTGTACAAAAATACATACTTTTAATAGTACATATATGTACTTGGAAGGTTGAACTTCATATTTAAAGCTATATCTGAAAAATTTCTAAATACTTCAATAATATAATAAAAAAAGTAAGAAACAAAAAAAATATTAAGATTGTACTTTAATTTTATAAATCAATGAATTTAAAATTTCGTATTTTGAATACTAAACATTTTTCTGTTCATTTAATCAGCCTTAATAGAGTTAAAACACTTTGTTAATTTTTTAAGGAAATCAGGTATGAAATATTTTGTCAATGTTGCATCAACATAAGTATTAAAAACAAAAGACTCAAAAATTTATGCAGTGACTAAAAATTTGAGTTTTCAATGGTATTTCTAATACTTTATTGCCAAAATTTGCTTGTTTTTATTGTACTCAATGCTCAATTTTTGCTTTGATATTTTAACTTATAAAGTTTTCTGTGCAAAATTAAAACCGAGACCATAGATGTAACTCTGATTGCGAGGTTTTTTTGTGTTTATAAGTTTTTAGTTTTAAATCAATAAAAAAATTATGCATACTTTTTAAAAGACAATAATATATTTCTTGTGTTGCAAAATACTCAGACTCATCTTTTTATACATTATATATGAAATATATATCACTATGATAACAAAAAAAAACATGATATAGCTCTTATAATTACTTTTTAAAAAATAATCAAAAAGTTAACGATCAATAGCGATATTTTTTTTAATATTTGAAATAAATATAATTTCCATATGATAAAGTTTATTTTCAAAAATAGCTAGAAAATAATAAGATATATTACTTTAATCAGATTAAAATGCAATATATATATAGAAAGAGACATTAAACTGTTTTAAGATCACAAATATGAAAAATTATAGTTCAAAAGGGTTTTTAAATATTAATGTATAAAATATTTTTTAAATTTTTTGATAACTAAAAATTGCTTAAGCAAAAAAAACAAAAATATAATATTTTATCTAAAAACATATATAAGTAAATCTTAACTTATCTTTTTCTAATAAGAAAATAAAAAACAGTTAACATTAAATGTGTTGTTATTTTTTTTACAAATGTAATTTATTGATAATCGGTGTATTTTATATGACCAAATTTTTTTCAAACACCAAAATGTTTTTTTATAATGATGATATACATTGAATAGTAGTTTATTATACAGAAGTATTTTAAAAAATCTTTTTGACGATTTAAAAATAGATTTGTTTGTGATATAGCATACAAGTTATATATATTTCAAAGAAGTTTAATGTTTTTTAATTTTTTTATTTATATCTAATATATGAAAAGACCACTGTTAAATTTTTTTTATTTTTTTTCAATATTTCACAAAAAAATATGAAATATGCATTTTATTCTAAAATTACAACCTTTTACAAGCTTCTAAAGTATATTTGCGTTATTTCCCCACTAAAAATGAATAAATCTTTTTTTTAAAAAATTTAGATAATAAAGGGTTGATATTTTTTGCTTGTATACAAATTTCATTGTATATAGTTTTATAAGAAGTTGGTTGTAAATTCGGGGTAAATGTTTTTTTTCGGAAATAATTATTATATAATACTGATATATTCTGTAAATGATTATCTACTATGTAATATAAGAGATAACTTGTAAAGAACACTAATATTCCAAATATACAAAATGTCTTTTATGCACGCTATTTAATGACAATCTAAAGCATAAAAACTTAAAAAACAGAAAACGATTTCAAAATAATGTAGTGCAATAAAAACTATATCACTGCTTATAACAGAAATAAAAGACTCAATAATGTTCTTAAAAAAGTATAATGAATATTCTAAGCAAAAAAATTTTTTTTCAAAAAAATAAAATACTATTTTTAAATTCTAAAAAGGTTATAAGATTATATTTATAACTTTAAACTTATAATCAAATAAAAATAGTGTTAATCTAAACATAAAAATCCTTACTAATGTAAATCAAAATGTATGTATTATAATAGTTGAATGCTACCTTGCATGAATTTAAAAATGATATATTGGTATCTAAAAAAAGTAAACAAGATAAATATTGTTTAAATAATAATTGTAAGGAAATAAATTTTTTCCGAGCGCAACGGGGTCCTCTGGAGGCATTTTTTGCAGAGCTTTATACATAAACTATTGAATCGCTCACTTATTTTCTTTAAAGGCAAAGCTTTACACCTAAGACAGTGTTAAAATATAAACGAAAGAAATTTTTTTTATTTATCTGTATTAATTCTTTTCCTTACGTTATATTATTATGATTTTACAAGATAAATATGTTCCTTTTGTTGTTTGCACTTTTTTCGATAGAAACTGTAAAATTATGTATTTATTATACAAATAACTCCAATATTGTGCTAAATATATTTGCTTTTAGTAGTAAATGTAAATATAATAGATTTCTTCAACATTTTTTTTATCACTTATCGCTAAAAAAAGTTATTTGAATGTATAAAGAATGTATGAATGGATTAGAAATAAAATAAATTCTAGATATATAGTTTTTTTCAAAACTTTATATATTTTAGTGGACATGCATCATAGTTGTTTTAGATGCTTTAAAAAACAGAACACAATAAAAAAAGTTGATTTTCATATTACTTCAAATTTTATGAAAAATCATATTTTAGAATAAGATATAGTATATATTTTATTTTTCTGCAATATTTACATTGCTAATAGATTTTATCTTTCATTTGTATTTGATATGACTTAAAGGTTGCTAAATTTGATATTTTACACAAAATGACACTAATTGATTAAAAAAAATTTCTAAAGTTTTGTTATTTTCAATAAAAATGTAATATTTGCCAAAAAAAGTAATTTTATACACTAAAATGATTAAATGACAATCATTTGAAAAAAGTATATTATTATATTTATGTAATTTTTTTAAGCGGTTTTGACTTAAAACTTAGAAAAAAAACAAAAAAAAATGTTTTCAAGGACCATTAAAAATTCTAAAACAAATAAATTATACAATTTCTTCTTTATATTTGTTGTATCTATCGGATATCCATTTGTTTAGAAGATACAATTAAACAATTGAATTGGTTTAATACTTATTTTGTTGCGCATAATACAAGTTATTGTAAAGATTTATATTCTTTTGCAAATAGAATAAATATTATTGATCATTTTTATATTTATATAATTCTCTGCTTTTATAGTTTAAGCATAAATTATTTTCATATTATCATTTATGTTATTTCGTAAGAATTGTATTTAAATCTGTCAAATTCTGGTAAAACTGAAACAAAATCAATTTCGAATTAATTACCATAAAAGGAACGATTTCAATTATTATCGCTCATAGATGTTGGCATACAACAATATTTTTTGAAATATTTTGTTCATCTATTGAAAT
The DNA here is from genome assembly GCA_000230595.3 of Edhazardia aedis USNM 41457. Lineage (NCBI taxonomy): Eukaryota > Fungi > Microsporidia > Culicosporidae > Edhazardia > Edhazardia aedis. Next base: position 148,976 of record AFBI03000042.1, read on the forward strand.
TTAAAGTTTATGTTGGTTTCACTTGCGAACGAAAATATAATAAATTACTTTTTTTTAAATAATCGAACTAAAAATTTATATTTCTGCTATTTTAAGTCTATTTCAATGATTCTATATATCTTATTTATGATTCATTCTTTATTCATATTTATGTTCTTTTTCAATCAAAAGAACAATTTTTCTAAGTACAATTATAACGTTTGTTTAGATTGTAATGCATAAAAGTAAAATGAAATTTTAATTTTGACGCCTAATAAGTATTAGCAAGCATTATTGGGACCCTAAAATAAAACTAGATCAAGAACAAATAAATATATTGTTATTCATAATGACAATTAATTAGAAATTTTTTTTATTGTATTTTGTATGTATTTGTAGTTAAAATATTTTGTATATTGATATTTGACACACCTATAAACTTATCATATCAATCTTCATAAACAAAGAATATATAAATTTTACCAAATGTGTAAATTATTAATTATTTTAAACCATATTATATTTATTGACACGTATCAATCAAACCTGAAAATTCCGTAAATCAACAAATTTCAAATAAATTATAAGTATAATTACTTTTTTCTATTTACATATATAGACTATAATACGGGTTTTATTCATAAACCTACTGAATATTGTCGATATACAGTAAATACTTACAATTAATAATAGCAACAATGAGTAACAGTTGTAAAAGACTAGAAAAAACGTTAGCAGGCGCATGATATACACCAGTTTCAAAAAAAATATATAAATAAACATATGAATCATGTTCTAGATATTTTTTTTAATACCACCAAAGCCAATTAAACTTTAAATATAATAGCATAATATATTAAATTTTTTTATGCTATAAAACACAAATAATACAACTTAAATATACGAATCACAAAATAATATCATTTTTTTAATGAACTATGTATAAAGAAAATAAAAAAATTAATGATAGAAATTCGAGATATTTCTATTTAGTATTTGTAAAATCTGTAATTACCAACTTTAATTGTTATTTCCTATAGACAATGTTTCACATTTCATAAAATTCTTGACATTTCTAGACGCATAATATTTTTTTCTTTCATAATAGACATGTTTTATTCAATCAATGATAATTCTTGTACTCTTTTGTTATTTGGCTATAGTATAGATATCGTTTCAAAAAAATTTTACTGCAGTTCATAGATAATATTTTTATATTAGAAAAAAATATAAAATAAATAATTTACAATATATATTTTTCTTTTTAAATTCTGTACTATTTATCAAGTCTTTTTATTATTTTTTTATCAATTTTAAAATGTACCATTATTGGAATGATGTCAAATTGCTGATAAAAAAAGTTCACAATATAATTTAAAAAAAAATCTAAATTAGGAAATCCATATATAGAAAGCCACCCGAGTATTCTTTATCAATATTGGGTTTTCGTTATCTGATTTTACTTAAATGATCCACACTAGTAGTAAAGGTCTTTAGATTTTAGGTTTTATCAATAAAAAGTGGGTTTATTATCAAAAAACAGGAACAAACCAACAGAAGACAAAAATAATTATCTGCTCTATTTGATATTGCTTTGTTATATATTTTTATCTCTTTTATTCACTTGTTTTTTTAAACTAGATAATAGTTTCATCTTGATTTACAAGTTTGTGTTTTTTGTTATTAGATAAATCAAGATATTGCACTTTTTTTATAAATTTCGACTTGAAATAATTAAAAAACACAAATATTTGTGTTTTTATATTGATTTTTTTATAATGATATTAAGATTTGATGTTTTTGTTTTTATGATGTTTTTAAAATGTTTCGATATTTGATAATTTTTTCAATAAAAAAGAACAAAAAACTAGTAATAGAGTATAAAGGTCAAAGATAAATAATAATAATAAATATAAATTGTAATATTTTGTACTTAATTTCAAAATAACTGGGTCATTCTGTTAATCCAAAAGTCTAAAACTTAAATGAATTAACGATCATCGAGAAAATGTTAAATGTTGTATGAATTTTTCAAGTGGAGAATAATTGGTACAATCAATATTCAATGATTTATCCTATGTTATATTTTTATTTTATATTATCTAAATTATAATTCTAATTGTGTTTTTTTTAAGAGTTTAATATCATGTATTTATCTGCATAGGTGAGAAGTTATTAAAATAAGTGCGTGCCATAAATATATGTTTATATATGCTATTCTATAAACACCAAGAAATATTTTTATTATTTTTTCTCCTATGAAAATTCATAATAGACCATTTTCTAATTTTCACAAGAATAACGCCGTTAAATTTTTTTTTAATTTTTATTAATTAGAATCTAATTTAACACAATATTCAACGATAATTGTTTTTTTTTAAAAAAATTTGTTCATTTTTATGCGTTAATGTGCACATTAGCGATCTAAAATTAAATTTTACAAGGGTACAATAATAAGATGATGAATTTTAAATGTTTCTTCGTTGTAAAGCGCAAAATAACTATATTGTAACAGATATACAAAAATATATAGAATCATTGCAAATCATTTTAAAATCTATTACCTGAAAATTTTTTTTTCTGTTTTAAACATGATATTTTCGAGAAAAAGCAATGTGCTTGATAGTACTGTTTCACAATCGTAGCTAAACTCTATTATTATATATTTCTTGCTATAAAAAAGAAGGAAGAGCATAAATTCACACAAAGATAATACGAATTGAATTAATATTCTCAATATAATATGTATTCAAACCTAAAAATGGTATGCTAGTGATGTATCTAGAGGAAATTTGTTATTTCTAAATAATTTGTTGCAAATTTTTTATTTAATATAAATTATTATTATGATGATTATTATTATCATTAAAGTAAGAAGAAAAAAATGTTTTTCTATTATTCATATTTATTTTTTAAATGTAAAGTATTAATATTGTAAAAATACCTTAAAACTTTTAAATGAAAACATAACTTTATTATTTATTTAGAATTTGGAAGAATAGATTTAAAATTAGTCTTTTAAAAATAAATATAAAAAATATTCTTAATAAAAAATTAGTGAAATTGTGAATATAAATTTCTAATATAAAAATATTTCGAATTTAAAAATTGGTGATTTTTAAAAGATGAAAATCACGATGTGTTACCAGACACCTAATATGGGCAACATTATTTTTTCTAACTCTTTTATTGGCATATATATATCAATTTTAAATAAACCATCATGCCCTTATTTTCTTGATAAAGTCACTTTATTTTTACATAAATCCAATCATGTAGTTCTTAGGCCAATCCGGGAGAATCACCATTTAAATGGCGCACAAATCTCAAAAATTAAAGTCCTGGTTCCACATATACTTATCCAGGGTATCAAGGAGCTAAGGAAAGAAACTTGAATAATTATTTAAATGAAACGAAATAATAAAAAAGAAGGAAAATGTATAATAAGTTTCAATTTTTTAATAGTAGTAGCAGTATAAATAGCAATAGTAATAATAATAGTAGCAATAGTATTTATGTTTATAATAACTAACAATTTAATGCACGTTATGTTTATAAATTACGAAAACAAAAAATAAATAGTATATTGTAGAAATATTTTAAAATGGGTATGTTACTTTGCTATAGGACAATTATTATTTTTACATTTTTTTATTCTTTTTTACTAATTATCAAAATTTTGATAAACTAGTATCTATTTGTAATCTGAAACAACTATAATTGATAAACATTGTAAATTTATGTCTATTTATAAATTGAAACACATTATACAAAATTACAAATTTTCTATTCCGTACCATATTTGGCATCATTTGAGAATATTTTATTTTATTTTTAAAAAACTTTTCATTATTACGAAGTATGCAATATAGAAACTTAGAAATACAGAAAACATTTTTTTCATATGTATTTCTATTTTCTACCATTTTGACACGTTCCGAAGTGGTTGCTATAATTTGTTTCATTTTTTAGTAAAAAAAATAACTAAAAAAATAAACAAACTATAATTTATGTTGATGTGTTGTATTCCTCAATCCTGATTAAAATACTGTCAGATACTATCATCTATTTGCATAAAAATTTTATTTGTTTTTTTTTATTTAGAGATTTAGCATGTAATTTAAATTTTATTAGAATTTTTGCTTATTTTAAAGTTTAGTAGACTTTGGATTTGTGATTAAATTGGTAATACTTGATTAATTTTTTCACATTAAATCATATATAAAGCTTAAAAAAATATATAACGCAATTTATTAATATGTTCCTATATCTAGTTCCTCGATGAGAAAACGTTGGATCAGCTAAAAATTCGCATCTGATCATCTAATATAGCGTTTTTTTAGTTGTTTAAATATGATTTTAATTAATAGTAATGCTACGAATTAACATTATTAATTTGTTGATCAAGCAAATATATAATAAAACTTAAGTAAAAATTTTTTTGATTATATTGCTAATAGATCAAATATGAAACCAAAAAATAAATTCTAGATATATTTAATCACATTATTATGTGTAAATAAAATCTGGAACTATTTATAAAAAATGATAAAAAAATACCAAAAAATATACTTTTAATACAAATTCAACATACTTAATGAACAGGAAACAACAATAATAAATTTCTTGTTCCAATGCAAATTATATTTTATCGGTTATAAAAATATACCTGACTTATACTTTGTTTGTGTTTAAAGCATAAAAAATATTTTCAATTTTAGATAAAAAGCGCAAAAAAAAACATATTGAAAAATATATTTAAATTGCTTTTTTAAAATGATTTTTTGTGATTTTAACAGAAATTTTTGTATATTCTTGAAAAACAGGCTACCTTTACGAAATTCTAAAAGACTAGTTCTAATAATTATTATAAAACACATAATTTACTAAATTAAATATATGCTTGAAGTTCTGGCTTAGATTTATTTTTTTCTACGCTTTTTACCAGGATTACGACTCGGAACATTATTACTACTTTTGGTCTTATTTGCATGGATATTTATTCTTGGTTTTAAATCGTAATTTTTTATGCTAAATCCACTGATTTCATCAAATATTCTTAGATTTTTTTGCAAATCGGGATATACAATATTTAATGCACGAATAAAATTCAAAACCAGGTATTTTAATATAACTTTCTCATTTTTATCTAAAAATGTTTTTATTAAATCATGTTCCTGTTTACTTAAATCTGAATATGGGTTATAGCAACAAGAATTTTGATGAAAAATCGAGAAATGTATTTCTACGCTAGAAGCATCGTGTCCAAATATTTCGACTTCTTTGAACATACTATTGGTTTTTTGTTTTTTATTTGGAAATTCTCTTAAGTAAATCACTTCATATGAATCTTTTTTTTTCAAAAAATACACAATTAAATTATTTGTGGTTTCGAGACTTGCATTTTTTGGTGCTTCAAAAGTAATTTCTTTTTCAATTAAATCTAAACCTTCTTTTAATGTTTTGTTAAAAGACAGACACCATTTTTTTATGCATGGCTCAAGCGAAATTTTGAAGTCGAATTGAATTGTTTCGAATTTTGTATCTTTACAAACTGACCATGGGAATTGTTTTTCGTGATGATTTCTAAAAAAGTTAATTAATTTTTCGGTATTTAAAAATATTTCATGGTCAAGTTGCACTTTAAAATACAAATTTTTAAGTTCAAATTGAAATAAATCCATCTTTATATTTTCCTTATCCTGTTTATCTGCATTATAGACCATTAAAAAACTTAAAAAATCATTAAACAGTTTGCCCCATCTGATAGGATACATTTTTTTCAATTTATCTATTATATTATTGCAAAATTGTGTTTTTGTTTTACACGTGCCGGTTACTAGCTGTTCAATTTCCGATTTTTCATTTTTATTTAGCCTTTGCGTGATATTTTTTCTTTCTGAAGCAAGGTTGACAATTTTTTGTAAAAGATCAACTTTTATATATTCGCAAACGGCACTGTAGCTTTTTAATTCCGATTCCAAGGATGAAGTACACAAAATTTCATTGCTCAATTTCAGTATTTCTTCATTCTTCTCATTCGAGTGAATCAATTGAGATGAATCAACGTGTTTCAAATCTTCGTCTAACAACGCTTTTATGTTTATAAATATCTGTTCTTTAATTTTTTTAATATCACTGCTTGTGTCTACATCGTTGTTAAATATGTAATTTGACATGAAATATGAATATCCCGGCATGTTTCTCATTTCATTATCGATTACCTTTGCCATCAATTCACATGTGTTTTTCTTTTCATTGTTTTCACTTTGTATGTCTTCAGTGCTCGAATTTTTATTCACGAAATTGTAGGTGAATTCACAAAATTTCTGAACCAAGTAAGATTTAGAGGAACATATATCACCAAAGCTAAAATTCGTATAAATATAATTTAAATGAAAAATTGGATGCTGATTTTCATTTAGTTGAACGATTGAATTTTCGTTTATTGTTGACTTTAGACGGATCGAAGAAAACAATATAAAGCAGAAGCGATTTTTGACAAACATTTTTTGGGGGCCTTATATTAATAAATATATTTATTTCATTATATTGAAAGTCAAAAAAATTTTTGAAACCGTTAGAATATAGAATCTAAACAAAAAAATATATTTATAAGATTTTTATTAATAATTTTGTATAATATATTGAATTTTTTAATTTCTTATAAATTATAAAAACTTAGAATTCAAATTTCATTTTTATTCAAATTTTTTGCTAAAAAAATGATTATGCTTGAATAGGAACTTAAAGAAAGGAAAAGAAATAAAAACCGAAATCATTATCTAAAAGATAGCATATTTAAATGCAAAATAAATTAATTTGATATTTTTTTGAATATCATTAGGCATTTTTAGAAATTTATATAATATTAATTTTTATCTCGGTAATGCATTTGATAGATACTTAAATACAACTAAAATCACAAAAATTGCTGTTGAAATGAATAAAAAGACTTAAATATCGAACTTAAATAAATATTATATTACTGTAGTTATAATACTATAAATTATATTTTTTATTGTTTTTGATATTTTTTATATTAATTAAATATATTATTAAAAATTTTTTGAATATTTTTAAATTAAATAAATTAAAAGAATAAATATATTGAAAGTCTTTAACTTAACAAATATTTAATTTAAATTTAGTAAAAAACTTTTTCTAGGTCATTTTACCTTTGACCAATACGATATTATATAACAAAAATGAAATAGGTGATTAAGTTTAATTTGACGATTTAAGTTTGTTGGTTTTTTATAAGAAATATGTCTGATAAGATAGAATTTGAAAAAAGAATCAGATTGGTTCGGCTTATCAACAAATAAGCTTATAAATATTTTTTAAATAAATCAAGCATGCATAAAAAACAACTAATATTATCATTTTCAATTTTTTCTAATCGCAATGCATCCAACATTAATATCGCAATTGAAAGAATTTCTGAAGGTTCATCTTCGATATTGATATTTAAGACTTTTTTTGTTTTTTTAGCTTCAAATTGAAAAATAAAAAAATAATTTTTAATTTTACAAAGATAACAACCTAAGTTTTACTTCAATAACCTGTTTAAATAATTAAAAGATTATTTAAAAAAACTAGAACATTAACTCTTCAGTGTTACCTGGTATATTTTTTCTTTTACTCAAATCAATACTTATAAAGTATTAGAGTTTCATTGCTAAAAAAACAAATATTTTTTGCGTTTTTGTTAAAAAAATTATATAAATATTAGTTTTGCAAAAATTACAGCTTGAGCAACAAACTTTCAAAACTTTATTTTTTAAAAAATATTATCTTGCAAAATCCTATTGTACTGGCCTTTTGTATCAAAATTACTAATTTTATGTTGTATACGAATTTAAAAATATAATTCAAATTTTTAAAAATCTAACACACTTTCATATATCACGTTTTAGCACTAGTAAACAAATTTATTTTGATTTTTTAAATGTTAAAACGAATTAACTGATAATTGTTGCATAATAAATTTATGTATTGGTGTTTCGCAGAACATTTAGTAATTTAGACTTAAAAATTACAAAAAACATTGTTATTTCGTTTAATTCTAATTTAGACCTTTTTACTTTTTTATAGCCAAAAACTTTTTTTAAAGATAATTTTGTTTTAGACATTTTAAATTATAATTTAGATTAAAAAATTTTTTTGCAATCAAAATAACAAATGTTACTCTTCAATCCTTAGTTTCTTCCACCAATATATGGTAGCTATGAAATATTCACTGTCATTATTTTAATCCCGGGTTTCAGTTTTTTATGCCGCTGTTCAAGTTTGATTTATTTTGCGGGTTAAATTTTATTATTTATGTAAAGAAAATTCAATGATAATAAAAGATATAAAAATTTAGTGGTAATAAATAATTTATTATGTTATAATATGCTACTTTTTAAATAATTAGACATTCGGAATAATTAGGGAATCACAGTTACATATTCGTAACTACATCTAATTTTATAAAATAACAAATGTTTTGTGTGTAAATACGCTTGTTGCCCATAAAACACGTTCAAAAAATAACGAGCAATAAACTAATTGCCAATCAAACTACATTAATTTTAACTTCTGCCCCTTTAAAAAAAGATAGTGAAGTATTTTCCAGAAGTGAAATATATTATAGTTGCTATAGTAATTGTTTTATGTCAGCGTTTTATGGGTAAAACTAAATTGAATGTTTTCTTTTATGGTAAGGGATTTAAAATTGATATTGAAACAGTTTAACTACAATTTGAACTGATTTGACAATTTGAAAGAATTGCCATAAATAAAACACTGCATAAAATGTTATGATAAAATTATAAAAACTGTTATGTTTCAACAAAATATAATGAACAATATAATTCCCTCATTTTTAAAAATAATAATAATTTCATAAATAACAAAAATTTATTTAAAATTAATAAAAAAACACAAATTATATTATTGTATTTTATTTTACCAACAAAAAAATATCTAATGTATATCGCAATAATAACCATTTTCGGCTATATTTCGTCAATAATGTTATTACATTTTTTAAGTTCATTTGGATTGTTTTCTTCGATTGTTATTGTTCAAAAAAGCTAAAAATATGCATAATTTGTGTGTTTTTCTGATTTTATACAAAATATTACCATAAATATAAAAATAAAAAAAAATCTTTTAATTTTTATGAAAAATCAATTATAATACATATTATGAAAAACAATTTTGATGATATTTGAATACAAAATAATGGTGATATTCTTTTGAAAACAGAATTTTTACTTTAAAACCATTTTTATTTGTTATAATATATAAACTAAAGGTCTTTTATCGGCATATTTTGTTCGAAATTCTTCAAGTTTTCCAAAAGATAACAACCGTCAGAAAAAGTAAATCATTTAAAAAACTTGCTGAATAAACCAGAATCTTTTGATTCATAGAAGATATATTATTTAGCAGTTCTTCAATTACATGTAAGAAAAAACATTCCAAATGGCCTTAGAAAAGTATAAGCTGTAGTATTCGGTAAAAATATGTTTTAAAAAATTTTAAATATGAAAATTGTATCTTTCTTAATGAGTTCTGTTCATCTAGCAGTTTTCTCTGCAATTTTGCCTGAATCAATTACTTTAGAGTTCTTCGTGGCTACTTTATTCGTGAACTATTAATAGATTTCAAGGAAAGCAACCTAAAAAAGTTATTTATGTTCTTTAGCGACGGTAAATATCTATTTTTTAGAATTCTAGTATATCGACATTTTTTGTTTATTTAATTTATTAAAATTTGGTTTTTTAAAATCTGTTTTATTATAAATATTAATATTGTTCTTCTATTGTTATTACTATGACTACTAACGCTATTCTTTCTGTTTTTTTTTATTTATGCTACTACTTTCAATTTATTAGAAATTCCATCTTTTTATTTTTCATTTTATTTAAATAGTTATAAATAGTTTTTTTTATTCTTTAAAAATCGCAAAAAATAAAAATGGAAATAATTTCATATTAGAAACATATTTATACTGAATGTATTCATTTCAAAACAAAAAAATTTATAAATTTATCTATTGAAACTACCAATATTTTAATTTGCTCTCATAACTACTAAATTATATGTATGTTTAATTAAAAACTAGTTTGGTAATTTTATTATCTTTATATTCTTTTTACTATATTATAAACCGAGTTTTTTTTGACTAAATTATCAAAAACCAAATCTGATAGTTGAACTCAACATAGAATTGATATTCTGATAAAAAACATGTAAAAAATAATAAAGCTGTTTTTAATTGTGTTGTTGAATCTGATTGTGATTTTTAGTAAACTGGAATACCATATAAGCTTTTAACGATAAAATACATTGCTTAATCATTAAAATCTAATTTACACTATATTCTGATCTTTAACTGAGTGATATAAATTTCACATATTAGTTAGAAAATTAAAATATGTGCATGTTTATTTATAATTAAATCACATTAAAATAAATATTTTAACAATATATTTAAATTTTAATTACAATCAAGAATCAAACATATTTTATATTTTTTAATAATATGTTAAATTAGAATTTTCTATATTAAAAATGGTGATTTTTTAGAGCTAAGAAAGAATACTAAAGACTATTTCAAAATAAATAAACAAAAAAACAAAGAAAGAAAGATTAACAAGAATAAGAGATTAAATAAAAATTTAAAATTTAAGTTAAAATATAGTATTTATTATAGTAAAATGGTTGTAGATGTTCAATATAATAATAATAGTGTTAATAATCGTAATGGAATAGATAATCAATATTGAGGCAATTAAAATTTTACGTTACAATTTATCAATTGTGATTTTAGTTTTGAAACACTAAAAATTTCCTTTTTTAATGGAAAAATATTATTTAAAAATCAAATTTACAATATACTTTTTTTTTATTTAAGTGCTTCCCCAACAAAATGAATATGGAATAAAATCGTTAATTTCAAAATGTCACTCTATCATATAAAAACTTGTTTATGACAATAAAATAAAATATCAATAAAAATTTTAGAATAAAGAAAAGAAATTTGTTTCAAACTGATTTGCATAATTAACTTATAAGATACATCATTTAGTAGAAATTCTTACAATTGAAAATGAAATTGAATTATGAAATTTCACTTTGTACGATTCAAAAACTTGTATCGCGTTTATCAATAGTTAATATTGCATATTTTTTTTATAACACCAGATAACTATTTTAGTTTATTGTTTATTTTAACATGTGCTATGTCATATGATTGATGAAATCAAAAAAAACAACGTATAATATCGTCAAAAAACTCGAAATAAACTTCTTTATGTATTTTAATTGCTTCGCGTATCAAATATAAAAATTACAAGTTGCAGAAAAAAATAATTTAATGTATTTTTCGACAGTCTTTTGTAAGAAAAATACATTCTAATTTGATTAAATTGTAAATATATATCAGTAATATTGAAAAATATATATTTATACAGGAGAAATATTTAAAGCCTATTTTAATGTTTCGCATTTTATCATTTGTCAAAAATATTTATATTATTATGCATCGATTATAAATTATTTAATGATTTATTTAACATAATTTCTAAAACAAAAAAAAATCAATTTGATGAAAAACTATCTATATTACAAATCAATTCTTGAAATGTATAAATTTTTATTTAAAAACCATATAAAAAAAATATACATAATAAGAAAAATCAAACAAAAATCATAAATCTGAAAATTTACTACAGCATAGAAAAAACTATATTTTTTACAAAACAAACGAAAAAATTATTCGATCTTTTTTATGCATTCACGCATGTTATGCATATAGATAAAAAATTTTACAAATGAATAAATTGAAGAGTGTTATTAAATTTTTTTTTGAACTGTTATTCCAAAAATGACATTGTTCATGGCGATTCGATAAATGCATGTGTGTAATATCATAATGTAAAACACAGGTAAAACTTCAAATAGCACAGTTTATCGACCAAATTAACATTTTTACTTCAATGGGGGCCATTTTTAGTTTACTAAACGGGAATCACAACTAAAAATTATTTTGCCAATATATCACTAAATTGAAGGGGTCTTTTTTACATTTACCGAGGATTTTTAATTTAGTGTTTGTTTAAAAAATTAAATGTAGAACGAAAAATGGTTTTTTATAGCATATTTGCGCGAATCAAAGAAATTGCCTACGGCTGATAGAGATGAAACGATTATTAAACTAATAGAGACAAGTGACTAATAAGAAGTAGAAAAAATATATTTGATAAATATTTCTTATAAAAATAATCTACAATACGCCAAAATACCATTTTTATATAAAAACAATTTTAATTAAGTTTTCTTTATAAAAGATGATATATTGATGGTTTAATGAACATAAAACTCTAAATATTAGGATATCTAAATCACAGCGACTACCAATTTATTTTTTCTTCTTATAAATAGATGGTATACATCTTAGAAAAAACATTTAAAACATAAAAAAATTCTAGTTATGTTATTTAAATTGTTTAAATTATAAAAAAAGTTAATTTTTTATTTTTAGAAAATTTAACACAATTTTATAGTGCTTGTATTAAATTTTACTTGTAAATGCAATAAAAATTGCACTAAACAGCACATTACTAGACAAACGTACAACCTTATATATAAAAATTACAAAATATTGATTTTTGTGTTTAATTTTCAAATTCACACAAGTTCAGATGTTTTTTTATCTTTCCGTTTTTTCATATAATAGCAATCAAAATATATACTTTTAAATTTTCATTTTAAAATATTGCGATTTGGGCTTAAAAAGCATTTTGATGCCATAAAAGAATATAAAAATCTTGATATTTTATATCGAGTTAAGTTGATAACATTATATTTTCATCTTTGAAAAAGTTCATGAAGCATTAGATAGTTATATTCTAAAACCTATTTTTTACGTAAAGTTATACCTTTTATATGACATTTAAAATATATAGAAACAACAAAAATATAGCTAATTATTCATGAAAAATCTAAATGTCCATGTTTTTTACTGCCCCAAAATAAATTATATTTTAGCATAAAATAAATTTGGTTTTTCCATGTAATGCATTGAAGTACACAATTTTAACAATGAATATATATATATATATAAAAAAAGTAAATGTATAAGATCGATAGTATAATGAAACAAAAAAGAAATAGACGCAGTTTTTAATTTATCATAAAAAATCAGATTTTTAACCTTTTTTAACCATTGGTATTTTAAAAAACAATTCAAATAAGAATAAAAACATAGTTCTGTTAGGAAATTATTTTTTTAGTAAAATTTTATACAGATAAACTAAAATTACAAAACGCTGTACAGTTAAAATTTGCAATAAATAAAAAATAACTGCTAAAAAAATGAAAAATTATTTACATATGTTCTATCATTGTAGAATTTGCTTTATCTTGAATATTAATATTTTTTAGTGTGTTGCAATGTTATTTTATACTATAAATGTTGCATTAATAAGAAGAAAAAATGGTGTTTCTTGCACATTTGCTTGTTTGTGTTTTCTTTAGAAAACGAATAATTTATACTTTCGACATTTTTTAATTGTTTTTTTATTAATTATCCGAATTCTTGATATCAAACAAAAAAAGGCAATCTTGTAAATTGGAAATGCTTTACTATTTAAATCAGTATTTATATTTTTTGAAATAAAAAATATATATATAATAAACAAATATAACATCTAATTTTTTTTTGCACTTGACTATAATGATCGAGAATATTTATATGTAGTTTGTTTCGTAAAAAAACATTTATTGCTATATTTATTTTTTTATTTACACATAAAGGATGTTAGGATTCTAGAAATTTTTACACTTACTATTCAGTTTTTTCATCTGATTCCGCTGAATCCTTCATCTTTTCGTATCCCCCCATAATGAAATATTTTATTTAAACAGATTTCTGTTCCAGATTTTTGGAGAACAGTTTTTAGAAAAATATTTGGTTGTGCTGATCTAAAGATGGTGCAGGGTTGGATGTACGGGGCCTTGAACAAGGTCTGTTCGACTTTCCATTTTTAGAAATTTTAAAAGTACTATTTTTTTCTCGATCCTACCTCATTTAACGAATCCATTAAAGCTTTCTGCTGATCAAAAACACAAACAAATTTTTGGTCAAAAAATATCATATTTATAAAACTTAAAATATCAAGCTTATCTTGATAGTTCGCCCAAATAACGGTTAATTTTGAACCAAACACTGATCAAATATAAAAACACTAATAATACCTACAAACGACAAAAACATCAATTTTTGACATTTTTAAAAGATTAAAATGAAAATAAACCCATAAAATATATAAATATGCTTCTCAGTAAAAAACACCATATCCAACTTGCAGCATTAAAAAAATATATTATTTTATAAGAATATAAGTCAATATATATATATAGATAAAGGAGATGTTTAACTATTCTTTTAAATTACTTTGGCAACAAATACAATTTTTTGCACTTTATCAACTAAAATATTATGTTATCAACGTGAAAAAAGTGCAAATAGTCATCCGTTGGTTTTTTCAAACATAATTTTTGTTGAAACATTTTGCATGAACAAAATTACCTATATCACAAATTTAATATATTAAAATGTTTTCTTAGTGATTAAATGTGTTGAAACAATTTTCTCTTAATAAAGGTTCAACAATTTTTCTATTGAGAGTTCCTTAGTAAATATTAACTATATTTTTTGTCAAAAAATTTTCTAGATGCAACTGAAAAAAAAGTATAACATTTGACTAGATTTTCTAATAGCAGATTATGTCTTTATATTGCGTAAATTGCCAAGTTTAAAATTTTATATTTTAGGTTTTTGCAAAAATAGATATAAATCACATTTCAAAAAGTATCACTTAATTTGAAAAAAGTTGTTTTTCTTTAATTTTATAAATTTACTCTGCTTCTTTTTGACAAAAATAAATTAATAGGTATTCTAAAATATAAAGATAAAGTGAAAAAAAACATTTTATAAGTTTTTTTTATATAAAAAATAACAGCATTTTACAAAAAATAAATTTATCCTACAAGAAGTTGCAATTTTCATTTTTAAAGTGTTTACAAAATTGCATCTACATTTAAATATATTATATGATTTTTCATTCTGTATAATTCGTCAGAATTAAGTTAGTGCTATAAGAATTTAGCTTATAACAAATTTTTATTTAAAGAGTCATTTGCTTTTTTAAAACTATCGCTCCTGTATTATTTATAAAAACAAATATGTATCATAAAGCCTATGATGCATTATGATACTTTAAAAAACACTATTGTACACATATGTTTCAAAATTTTAAAACTTTCAGCAAATATCAAGCTTAAAATAGTTAATTTGTAAAAACATAATAAACGCTCCATTACTTGCCCAATAATCAACATTTAGATATCCTGCTTTGAAAAAAAACGCAAATTAGGTTTAAATGCAGCAGAAGAGTTTTTGATTCATAGCTCTGACATACAAGATAAAAAAAATAGATCTTCAAAAAAAAGTATTTAGAAATCGCAAATTAATGTTAATACTTCTACTATTATCCACATTTTATATTTAAATGTGGTATAAGATAAACTTAAAGCCTTATCTAAAATATTTTCATGTGAAGAATCATACTGAAATTGAAAGGCTAGGTTCAACAATCAAGTCTAGTTCTTCCGTATCCAAGTAAAATTTTGTTTTTATATCAATATTTTGATTTTATAAAGATATAAACAAATTTGATAGATGGGTTTTTATTTGATTAAAATTATTGAACTTTAACATTACCAAAAGAAAAAATAAGATTTACCGAATAAAATACAACTTTAGAAACTATATTGTATCGCAAACTACGATAAATCTATTATCATCGCTTGATTCATCTAATAGCTCTTATGTTCAACATTCTTCATTTCACGGTTTATGTAATAAAATGATAAAAAAAATCGATTCAATCCATTTGAAGTTGAAATCTAATTATATATATAAAAATAATAATATTGAAAGAAAGATATTATTATAAATCTTTAACAACAGAGTTCGATAAAGAAAAAAAATTTATATTTTTCAAGTTCTTTATTATTTTATTAAAAAAATATTTGCAATTTATACTTATATTTATTTGAATACAACTCTCAAAATAAACAACTTTTCATTACTACACAAAAACTTAACTCAATGAAAATTAAGTATCATAAGACTTTCAACCAAATAGATAAAATGAGGAATCTTGATTTTAGTATTTTCGGAATCTCCAATGGATGATTAAATAAAACTACCTAGAACAAGAGATAATTTAATTTTTATATTATCCTGAACGCAACTTATACATCAAATACGATCAAAATCTTCGTCTTATTTCATTTCCTTTTTTATCTATTATATTGTATGCATGTGGATATTTTTTTAACATTAACTTTAAAACTTTTTTTATTATCATTTTTATTCATAGTTTTGTTAAACATTTCTTTATAACAAAATATTTTTTAAGCACTATTTAAAGCCCTACCTGTGCCGGACAGTAAATTTTGATCATCCACATCTGCAGTAATATATTAAATCGCCATAAAAAACTTGATATGATTGAAAAATAAACAATTCAGAACACATCTTCTAAATTTACAATCTTAATTGACCATTTTTTGTTACCAATTTGCACATTAAAATATATAATATGTTGTGTTAGAAATATTTTATATTTGTTATGAAACATCAGATCCCATATAAGAACTTATCGATATTTTTTAGACATCAAATTGTAGCAAAACATTGCAAGTTCTTCTAAGAATTTTTGTATAAAAATAGTTTTAGATCTTTCATATCTTTCAAAAAAAACATTTAACGGTTTATTCTCACGAAATTCGATAATATTAATTTTTAATAAAAAATTTACCGATGTAAAATTTCTCGACTAACGAATAGTGATCGCCAAATTATTTTTAACAATACTGTTTTATGCTAACATTTGAGGAGGAAAACTAATTTAAAGGTGAATTTTTAAAGTAATTTATTCGAGATTGATATTGAACTATTTTTAACTTAATTTGAACTGATTTGACACAATTCAATAAAATTTGATGTAATTACCATAAATGAAATACAATAAACAAGTTATGCTAAAACTATAAATACATTCTTGTCTAAAAATAAAAATTAATAAATGTTCAATAATAATTCTTTCAATTTTGAAACTAATAAATTTACAAACAACCACATTATGCATATAATAATAAAGGTAAAACCAATTCTATTATTCAATTATATTTAAAAAATAAATGGATATCCGATAGATGCGGCAGATAAATTTACAATTTTTGAATCTCTATCAAACAACTAAGTATATTTGGATCCATCTTTTTTTACTCATGCAATTTTTTATATAAACTGAAAATCTTAAGTAAAATTTTGTTATTAAATATTGTCCTTAAATAAATGTAATTCATATAAATTGCTAAATTCATTATGTTTTTATGACTTAAAGTATCTATATACTTTCTATTGCGCAATTCAATTTCATTGAAAAATTAAATTGATTTAGCACATGTTAGCTTGTATGGATGAATTTGATCTGCTTCTTTGTAAATTAAATTCGACCTTTTATTATGTCTTAAATACTTTGAAGAGATGTAAATAAACATAAATTGTTATTTATATTCGATATAAATAGTTTATGTATATTTAAACACATTAATTAAGTATAACATTTCTTTAAACATAAACTTTATCAAATTTTTTTAAAAAAGTTTACGTAAACTAAACGCAAAATCAAGATAGAAAAAATAGAAATGTTTTCAATGTATAAATCTGCGTAAAAATATTTTTTCATATTTAAGCATGTCATAATATATAGTTTTTGATGAAATCATAATTTGATCTTAAAAAAACTTATTGAAAAAATATTGAGATTTTCAGTTTTTCAAGTATATGAAGGATTAAAAACAATCTAAAATTAAATAATAAGTCAATTAAATAAACTTTCTGTGAAAATAGCATTTATTTTATATATTTTCTAAAAATGAGCAATTAGGTATTTAATATATAAAATAGTAAAATGGTGCTCTTAATATAATTCAAAATATCGTTCAAATTTTTATTATTAATCAAAGTTCAGTTAGAAATTAATAAAACCTTTCCAATAACCAAAATTAATATAATCATCTGTTTTAGTGATTATTTCATCAATATCTCGTCCACTAAAAACCCAAAAATTCCAAAATATCTTTATATTTTAAAATATATCAAATTCATAACAATCTCTTAATAAAAAATTACAACAAACACGTATTGTTTTATAGAAAAATAATTGATTTTTTTTTGATTTTTGATGCATCTTTATGTCTATTGCTTATTTCAACACCAATATAGCCACCGTCAATGATGTGTTCTAATTCATTGTAAAAATGTAACATACCAAAATTTAATTTTTAATTTTTCTCAGTTGCATCATCTTTTTTTTTAATATTAATGCTACTTATACAATTATAAAAAAAAAGGGCTTTTATAAATAACCATTGTGGAATATTATCATAATCTGTTACATTATTAAAATAATTAGATGCAAATATTAAATTAAATGATTATGCAAGAACTTTTTTGGTAATTTCAATCTAAAAAAAGGCTTTTTGAGCAAATAAGTGAAATATCATCAATTAATAAAACCATCACTTATATTAAGAAAAACAACTAAACAGTTGTAATTTTGAGTCAACTTTTTATTTAATTATTATTTCTTCTTATTATCTTTTTATAGCATTACTGCACAAAAGTATATAAATGTTAAAAAAAATTATACTAACAAAATGATTATATTTGCAGTTTTTTTAATATAAATATTATAAGATAAAATATATGAAAACTTGGAAAAAGTCTTTTTATTGTTACGAATGTTTAAAATATTTTTAACATCTATTAAAATACGAGTTATATTTCTAATTGGCACTATTTAAAATAAATAGAATTTAAATTGCTAATATGAATTTTTATTATATTAATATATTTTTTTATATTTAACTGTTTAAAATCAACACTTTATTATCGGAATGAAAAAATTTGCTCTTTTTTGCTGTTTTGGATTTATCTTTACGTTAATGTTTTGGTTTTTAGCATACATTGGAATGCATATTTGTGATAATACAGAATATGTCGATTTATCTACTAATGATAATAGTTCTAAAAACATAGCATCAAATTTGATGAAATCGTTGTCGCTGAATAATTCTAAAATTTTAACCATCATTAATCTTGAAGAGTATCATTTAACAGAGTATTCTTTCTTCAATTTGATATACTCAATAGCTGACGATCCTAGATTCATAGATATTACAGAGGAGAAACACTTTGAATCAAAAAATTTGTCAATGTTTGAAAATATAAATGATCGGATAGCTCAATTTTTAACTGTTAAATATTATGGAAAAGGCACAGTTTTTTATAGAAACCCATCTAACCAAATATTCTATAATTTAACACCAGTTGTTGCGGATCAACATAAATATATATCCTGTGATTCAATTAAAATTGTAATAGAAAATAATTTTAAACCACAAAATCTAACGGATGAAGAAAAGGTGAAGCTGATAAATAACAGTACGTCTTCTGAAGACGTTTCATGTGGTAGAAATGTATGTTTTGAATTCTTTACACGTGGTAAATTGACTTTAGAAGTTATTAAAAACTGCTTTGATTCTAACACAGAAAAAATTTTACCTATAAAACAAATCAAGAAAGATTTTTTCTCATTCGATAATATATATGATGGTTTTAATATACGTTCAACTTCTTATTTAGCCAGTTTATATAATCGATCATTCGTTGAACAACTTATTTATCATCAAAGAGGAACTGGCGAATTCGAATCTGATCTTTTCGACAAAAAATGCGAAGAACTTTTGAATGATTTCGAATTGATTTTACCTGTATGGAAATACCAAAAATTTGATAATCTTAATAAATTTGATGATGATATGTTATCTGTTATCTCTACAAATAGCACTGATAACCACACCGCTGAGTTGAGCAAATATGTTGTACATTTAAGAAAATTAAAAAAAATAGATTGGATAAGAGACCCATGCTACAAGATCATACAAAAAGAACTTTTCAAAAAGTATTATACTGAATGTTGTGATTCTGTTAAAAAACCATCATTTACAACAATTGATGAGGAAATACTGAAAAATTCATTCTATTGTTGTAATTTGACAGCAAACGCAATAAGTTATCAATTTCTAGATTCACTCAAATCTCAAAATTTCGAAAAAAACCAAAAGTATGATTTTTTTCATTGCGAAAACCCAATGAGCTCAAATAATGCTTCTCAATGCTTGAATGTGTATCTGGGTGAAAAAGATGAAATTTCGTTAAATATTGCTGAAGATGAGATCATTGGGTATTTTAGAGGTCCTTATAAATATAAAAGTGCTCATAAGGTAGGTGATTTTGATGATCAAAATAATAGTGCTAATTGGACTCATAGTACATTCCGTTTATGCAATGTAATATAACATATTGAATAAATTTTTATTACATTATATGTTAAAATTCATTTTCTGTAATGAATAAGTCCGAATTGATGTCGTTTTGTTTTTTTTATGTTGAATTTTGTAAATAAGTTATTTAACACATAAATTTTTTTCTACCTACAATACAAGTAATTCTTGTGTAAACTAGATGAACAAATAAATTGTTATAGAAAATCTGCGACATCATATAATATCCAATCATATTAGTTCTGTAAATTAAACTTAAATTTTTAAAGCTAATGTAAGGTACTAATTAGAAGTTATTGCATGAAAAAATAACGTAACGAATTTTTTATAATGATAAAGATTATAATTTACTTACTATTTTGTAAAACAAAATACGAATTGTTTTTTGATCCTATAAGAAAAAAAATTGCAGTACCATTGCTGACACTGTACTTGGTGTTTCGTTCCGTACCAGATTTCTAAGGGATACAGAGCGAAAGGGCACAGAATCCAATGCTGTCATAATCAGCTAAATTGTTAATCTGGAAATATCCGAAACAGAAAAAAAACTATAAATTTAGTCATTGTAAAGACCTCTTTTATTCAAAACTTTATCCAAGTACCACAGATTTGACGATCAAATCCGTAGAAGAGTTAAAAACAATATGACTATGGGAGAAAATTAAAAAAATCGATTGCTGGTTTGTTTATCAATAAATAAAATTTTAATATTTTATGAAATATCAATTTAGTAAAAAAGGTTTAATTTGTTTCATATTTTACGATTTTAAAGTTTATCAAATATATTGGCACTTTAAAGATATGAATTTATCTAATAAAATATATTTGGTATTTTTAGTCTGATAAGAATAGTATTTATCACTAAAAAATTTGATTGGTTTCAAGTAATCAAATATATTTGATTTCTAGATTTTTTATTTGTGGAACTCTGTCACTTAAATAACAATAATTAAAATAAAGACATTGTAAAAAGAATTTAATAATGTTTACATTTTAAAAAAACGGATAACCAACCACAGATAAATGTCAATTATATTCTTTTTACATATACATTGTACAACACTTGCAATTTAGGAGATCAGACACTTTGATTTAGAAAATAATCAGGTTAGTCTACTTGTGTACATTCTACTTGCTTAAAGAATAAGATCACACAAAAAGCACACATCAATACAATTTTTATCTTAAATACCAAACATATTGGGTTGATCACATGCATATCATTGCATAAGGTATTTATTATTTTATTATATAACTTGTTGAATGCACAATTATATGCTAAAATTCTTTTGAAATTGTGAAAAATTTTTTATCACAACTCTTTACATGTTATTAATAAAAGTGTTTTCATAGTTGATAATATAGTTAGAAATAGAAGATAAACACATCTACAAAGAAAAAAATCTAAAATTGAGGACCGTTATCTCTCTAAAAACCTATATACCTAAGATGATGATATTATATATATAAAAATTTTTATACCCGATTCATTTTTTAATTATTTAGATAAAAAAATATATAATTTTGTTCTGCTTAATTCCTTCAAGATATCTAGTTTGAGAAACACTGTTCCTACAGAAATGTTACCTGTTTCATATATATATAAATCTTTTAAAATTTTAAAAAAAATTTGTAGATGGAAAATTAAATATAAGTAATTGTTTAAATGATCAATAGATAAAACTAAATAAAATGGAAACTTTAGCTAATTTTATATTTATATATTATTTACTTATGAAAAAAAATTTGTTTTATGTAAAACCGAAGCACTAAACCTAATTTTTTGCATTTAAAAAAAAGCCTCAAGTTAGAAAGTATCCCTTTCGTTTAATTTTCCGACAATTCTGTAAAGTATTGAGTATTATTATGATACTAAAGAAGCTCAAAAGTTACTCAAAAGATATCATATTGTAAAAAAATCAATGAATAATCACTTGGCATAAAGATCGACACAAACTAAACAAGTTTAACTTACTTCTAGCTCATCAGGAATATAATACATATTTTTTTGGAAAACTTTCAACCTAAAGAAGCTATTTAACAGACCATAATTGATGGAAAATAGTTTTTTTTACCTGTCTACTTACATCAAGAATACTCATAATTTAGCCATTTTTAAAAAAAGCATACAACAATTATCGTAAAAAGCATTATGTACCTAAAAAAAATTCGGATAGTTTGTTATTTTGTATAATTTAAAATTGAAGCAAACCAAGTAAAATAAATAAATAATTACTCAATATTATTTTAAACGACTAATAAAAAAAAATTATTTTTAAAGCAGGACAAAATATGAAGGATAATAAGGAATATATTAAAAAAATATAATAGAGTTATTATTATTCAAACAATAATGTATGATTTTTTGATAAATCTAAAATTATTTACTCCGATTTTACTATAAAACCTTTCTTCCATCTTCAAAAAAAATTATTGTTTATCCTAACATACAATATGCAATTTTTTAAATCATCCACGGTAAAATGATTTTTCAATTCAGTAGTTTACGATTTAGACCTAATACAATCCTAAACAAATATCTTTTTTACATTTCTCAATCTGAATAGGTGAACTATGTCCTTATAATACCTTTCTACGAGAGTAAAATAAAAACTAATATTAAAAATATTTAGTAAAAATTAATATAAACTTGTATTTTGTAAATTTATACACAAAATAAAACTGATATATCAGTAAATTTACTATTATTAAAAATTTTACATTTCCAAAGGTGTTTATCGTTAATTCTATTTTTTAAAATAAATCATTTATTTATTGTTTGTGTGGTGTCCATATGGATATTCCAAGGCTTTATTGGTATAATTGTATAAAGACTATAATGAAAACACTTTAAAATGTTTTGAACGTTGTGTTATATTATATTGGATAATATTTTCTGGTTCTTTTCGTTCTTCTTTTTTTCACACCTTAAGGGTTTGTTAAGAACAAATATTTTTAAATGATAGAAAAATTATAAAGAAATAGAAAATAAAGAAATCCTCAATATAAAATAATGTAGTGGCTTCAGACACTGCTGTTTTAAATTATGAAATCCTGTAAAAAGCCTACAACGGACTTAAGAAAGTTTTGATTCGCAAATATGTATTCATGTTATAGATTATGTAGAAAATATAGAATTTTAAAATAAATACCCATAATCAAGTAAATAAAAGCTACAAATGCGTTTAAATTTATAAATTAGGGCATTATTAAATTTATTATGTAGATTAAACCGAACAAAAAACACGCATCACGTATAATTATTTGAATGAATTTCTGTTCACATTTCTAAATACAACTAAATGCTTGTTTTTGTATTTTAGAATTCGTACAAATTAAAATTATTTAAAAAATAAGGTTTAAATTAATATAAATATATCAAAATTAGATTTACTTGGAAAAATATTTTAATATTCGTTTTAGTTTTAAATCAGAAATTAATGTGTATAATATATAAACCAATTGAAATTATTTATACTAAAATTTTGGAAATTTTTAAGAAAAAAAATTGCAAAAACATGTTTTAGTGTATAATAGAGGTATGAAAATCTTGAATGTTTGAAATACAATAGTCATTTTTATATTGAAAAACATGTGTTGCATAATAGTATATTATTATAACAATAATTTTATAATATATTACAATTTTGTTTTACAAAACAGAATTCCTTTACACAAGAGAATGTATTGTATAATAATTACTTAAATAAGAAAAATTACATTTTTTATTCAAAAATATTGCATTTTACGAATTGTTGATTCCTTATAAATGTTAAACGTATTGCAGTTCCAAATGCTAGTTTTGCAGTAGTTTTGTGGTTGGATGAATGCGAACTTGTTTTTAAAAAATGTGAATATAAATTGTATCTGTGTATATTTATTTAAAGGTTTTTTTAAAATTTTTCCTGCATGTTCTGCACGAATCAACAAAGCTTTGTTAAAAATTTTATTACATATATAAAACTTTTTCACTAATTAAACTACCGACAAACAGTTTTCCCAAAGTTAAATTGATACATTTATTCACTTTTTAAAAAATATTTTTCTTGGTTGAAGATAAAATAAACAGTATACAACTTTTATTATATTTTCTTGCGACATATTTGACAAGATTTGCATAACACATTTCATATATAGATGTTTGATACATCTATAAATTTCAATTTCAAACACTATTTACCAATAATGTGTGATGATTTTCAATAAAGATTTTATTTGTTCCTTTGGATCACAAATTTTTTACATGTGATTAAACTACTAATTGCGCCTGAAAACTCTTTAACGTAGCATTTGTCATCCCACCCACAATTTGCTCACCTTATTTACATGTATGAACTATAAGATGGGTTTAATAGAAAAAATTACCGATTTTATATTTATTTTTGGCTAAATAATTACCATAATTATGAGAAACAATGAGAAAAGATATTAAATAATAGAAACTATTGAGATAGCTTCATTCTAAAGAAAATACAATAAAAAAAATAAATATAACAACAAAGTATCTCTCTTTATAATATTTAAGCGCCTCTCTAACCGGTCACCCTTAGAGTATGGTGAAGACCAATATTACACGCATATTTTTGTCCTGTAATAGAGATACACAACTATTCATTACATAAAACTCCGAAGTATTATTATATTAATTTAATTTTTTTATAAAGTTTTTGTTATATTTTTATAAATTATCATTGTTATTTCTTAAATTATTAATTTCTTATAAATCATGTAAAATTCTCCTTTTTCTTTCTTATTTTTTATCTTAAATAGCTTTTAGTGATCTTTCTTAGTCCTTTAAACCACTAAAAATAATTCTAAAAACAATTTAGTGCTTTTTTTTCTAATAATAAATTTTTATTCAACACAAAGATTTTTAAAAATCATATTTGGAAAGTATTCATTTAAAACTAAACATGTATGCTTAAATATTAACTAATTCAATTTATGCAATTATATGTGATATTTTTATCATAAGTTTAAACCTCTTAATTGTTTTTTTCTGATATACTCAAAATACCCGAATAATTCAATAATAAAATATAGAAAAAATAAAAAATCATCAAAGTATAATTTATACGTTTTAATTAACAAAATAAAACTTTAATCTAAGGAAGGTGTTGTGTTCTTTGTTTAGAATACAACACCAGTGTGGAGTCTAAGACGGATGTTTAAAATGTTGAAACATATATTACCACAAATGTTTATTTTTACAAATTCATCTGTTTAAATCAATGCCCCCTTTTTTAGAAAAAAAAAACAAAGAATTGAAAACCTTTTACTTAATGAATTACAAGTATAACAAGGACATTAAAAATGTCACAAATAAGAACCTATGGTTTATGCCAACAGGTTCAAGGAACGGGAAAACCGGTTCAGAACATTTGAGAGTGGTAAATAATACCCATCACTGTTCGTTTCTTGAGGAATACTTCAAGACAGGCAGCATCCCAATGTTGCACCACAGATGGTTTTAATAGATGGCGACATTTTCACTTATGGATAATAAATTTGTATCTATGAAGAAATAAGATGCAAAAATAGTTAAACAGCATTAATTTCTTGATATTTATTAAGTTTGAAAAAAGATATAAAAATATCAATTTTAGTATATTTTCTCTTCTAAAAAATTACAATCAATAAAAGTACAACATTCTTAACACATGTTTGTTAAAAATTACAATTTCTCAAAATGAACTTGGAATTGACAATTATAGTAAACTTAGTGGGATAAAATATCTAACCGCATGCATATAAAATAGTCAATCACAATAATTATCATACAATTTGTAAAAATACCTCTAAAGTTATTTTTTTTACAATACCTTTTCTTCCTTTTTTAGGTACTTTAACTATAATATAACAAAAAAATTAAATAGAGATTGTGGTAAACCACATATAATGATTATCCTCCCCAGTTATCAAAAAATGCCTAAATTATATTATTAAACTATTCTGATGTAAATAACTTATAATTGTTACATTTTAATTAAATAATATTAAATATTTATTTAAATCTTAACACGTCAATCAAATCATGTATTTTGCTTTATAAGGAATTATAACAAACAAAAATGTAATAATTACAGTTTAATGTAATTTTAATTTGTGATCATAGATCAATCTAAAGTATAAAAAGTTGTGCAATGTGAAACACACAGAGCTAATGCAGGAGAAGAAATATCGACAGTGTGAACAATTGAGGACGACAGAAAGCCGCTGGAATCACCCCAGAAATAAAAACTCTTTTATAAATAAACAACACACACACACACACTCTTTCTCTTTATACAATTTTTTTACGCCACTCACATAGGTCTCCTAGTGAGTACGGCAGAGATAATTCAACATTTCAAATTGTCATAGTTATTGATATTAGGAGATGAACAGATATAAATATTTAAAAAGTCAAGAAAGGTGCTAAAAACATTTTGAATTTATTTTTATTATATTTGAGTTTGAGGAAGGACTTGCAGTTGAATTTGAATTTCTTTTGTTAAGTATATTGGTTCTTTAAATGCCACAATGTAAATTTATTTTTCAATTATTGGTACTATATTAATAGCGAATGCAGGAACAGGTATTTTTAATTATCAGTATTTTTATTCTAATTTCATGACCGAATCTTATCTTGAATTTTTGAAACCTACTTAACAGTGGTGCCACAAGTAGAGCTAAAGACTGTTGCATGATTTTTAAGCAATATTTTTAATTTTTAACTGAGACAATTCAAGGAAATAAAAGTACGAGCGCAAAAAATTTTCAATTAAGATTTAAACAATGAAAAAAGGAATGAAATTTCGGCCAATATTATAAATTAGATTTAAAGATATGCATAATTATATGTTTTGATTAAAATTATGATATTTACGTATAATTTTCATCAAAGATGTGCATCTATTTTAAAGCGCAAAATTTTCTTTAGTTCAATTTCTATGGAATAAAAAAATTGTTTCGTTTTTTTATAATAATTAAGAATTCTTTTTGTATTCTTTCCGTAGAATTTATAATGTAAACAAGAAATCATTATTATTTTTTTAATTTGATTTTCAAACTACACAACATTATCAAAAATTAAAATTTTCCCGTTATTTCTATATTATTCTCTATAATATGTAAATTGAAACTGGTCACAGTTGGAGACAATGTGTCTTTATCAAAAACCAAGTGATTTCAATTGGTTTCTGGTTATCTAAAGATATGTCAGACTTGCAAAAAACTGACTTTTTTGAAGTTTTGATGTTAAATTGACGTTGTTGATATTTGATCAAAAATTGATCAAATTTAATCACTGTTGGTGGATTATAGGTCCATAGTATCAAGATAGGCTTGATATATGGGGTGTTGATTTTTGATCATTTTTGATCAATTAGTGATTGGTCATGAGTGATCACTGAAAAGCTTAAATAGCTTCGTAAATAAAATAAAAAAACGAGTTCAGATGTCTTTTAATAATTATAATTTTATTCCTAATCTAAGTAAGTCCGGTAGGCCAAGAGGTCGTCTCCGGCAATCCAACCGCCACAATTTATAAAAACAAAAAAAAATTATTAAATCATCTCGAACATGTGTCAAAATTTTTAACAAATTTATATTAATCTTGTAAAAAAGCTTTAGTTTTAAGCAAATATTGCAGCATTACACATGATATACGATATGGGAAAGATAAAAATTTAATAAACAATCTGTGTGAAATAGTTTGAAATCACCATTTGTTTTTTAGGCACGTGTTCAGGGGGGTTATGCTTTCATTTTCCACCTTACTTATTTCGACACCACATGTGATGTTGATTTTGTATTTGGGTAGGAATTAACCATAAGTAAGAGCGGTCTGGCATAGAAAATATAGACTTATCGGTTCTTTCTATCAAACTAACCCTTGATATTGAATGATCAAAGATTGAATAACACTTATAAAATCTCGCTGTGATAAAAACACAGCAATATAAAAAAGTTATTTAACTATAGAGTTATTCGTAAAATAATTGAACTTTACATTTTAAAAAAAATACTTTAAATACAAAATAACTTTCGAGTTTAAATGCAAATTCATAACAAGAAAAAAAATTTGAAATGATTATGTGCATGTTAGTTGGAAAGTAAATAATAATTAACTGTTGATTAAATTATATTTCTAAATTAAAAAATCTTAATTTTGAAACAATATAAAAAAATAAAAAACTATCATATAGAATTTAATCAATATCAATAACCTTTTTCACCAACATCTTCGTCAAGTACCAAGCCTACATAAACATTAACATCATTAAAGCATGTTTCATCTGAGGAATTGAATTCTGCTATTTTCCTTGCACTAAAATCCTGTACAATAGTAAAAATAGTACCCTTCTTAGTCGCGATGACATTTTGTCTAATAGAATCAACAATTAGATCTGATAATGGCAAATTATATCGTTCACTGTTTTCAATATGTTCTTTTACTTTAAGATTTGCTTCACAATCTTCTGTGTCGAGATTTTCAGTACCATTATTGATATTTTTTTTAAAAAATTTTAGCAAAACTTCACGTAAATGCATCGATAAATCATTTAATTTTTTTTCTGCATACGGGGTAAGCTTAAGCTGATGATTGATTTCGTGATATGTTTCACGATAAGATATTCCACCTTGGCAAACATTAACGAAATTTATAAAGTTGGTTTCAAAGGTATCTTCTAGTTTAAAAATTTTTCTGAAACCCCCACTGTTTAATGCATTAAAGAAAATCTTTGCATCCCAATTATCTGAAAACCCACCTAAAATATGGGTGTTTAGACTTCTAAACATTAATTTTTCAACGTCGTAATTTGAGGTTACGTTTTTGTTTAAGTTTTTTAACTTTAAAATATTGTCATCTGTCATGTCAATAATTATTTTATGTTTTTCGGCAACCACGAAGAATTTTTCCCAAAATAATTTAAAAATATTATTAAATTTCTTTATAAAAATATCGTTTTCCACCAAAAAATTATTTGTTCTGTTTATCATGTCTTCTGCATTCTTTTCATTTGAATTTCGGCAACAGCAATCAACTTGTTTCTTATCATCTGTCTTATTATTATATCGATTATAGAGTCCCTTAAACTTCAAATAATGATCATAAAAAAACGAAATAAATCTATTATCACCACTAATTATACGTTGTGCAATATATTTAAATTCGTCGGTAAAACACTTTTTTATAGTATGATACGAAAAAAGCTGTTTGTGTAACTTTCCTTTCCAATAAAACTCATCTTCAAAGTCATCTGGATTTGACAAAGCATCAAACAGGCTAGAGATACTGTATTTTTCAAACATAGTATTATCATTTTTTTTGATATTTTCTTTAATTTCATCTACAAATGATAGGGCCTTATGTTCAGTAGTTATTTCAATATTTACCTCTTGATCCGAATCCGAAGATAATTTATTTTCTCTGTCATTTACTTCCGAGCTATTTGTTTTAATGAAACTGTGACCATTAAAATGGGAATCGTCATTTAACGTAGATACAGTGTCAGATGCATTTGTTTCATTTGTGTTTTCTCTGACTTGACCATTAAAATGGTTACCGAATTTTATCGTAGATACAGTGTCAGATGCATTTGTTTCATTTGCGTTTTCTCCGACTTGATCTATCAATGTTTCTTTCGTAGATTGTAATGTTTTTACATTTGTTTTATCTTGATCACTCGACTGTGTTTCGTAAAGAATCCTTTGGTTTGAGAACATAGGAGTGCTTTGAATAGCAATTTTTTCCTGAATAAAGATTTGTTCTCTTAGATCAACATTAGTATCTACGGATTCACTCCGAACTGGTAAGGAATCTGAAATGCTAAACGAACTTGCAGGATAAATCCTATTCGCAAACATTAAAGAGGTCAAAATAAACGCGCAAAATCCACAAAAACAACGTGTGAAAAAACTTATATCCATCGAAAAAACCTTTCTATTTTTTTATGTATGAATGTATTTATAGTTTCTAAAAACTTTAAATTAATAAAATAATACATTTATCTGATCAAATTGATAAAAATGTTTATATGAACTAATTTGTTATTTTCCAATTTAGAATTTTGTTAAATTACATTTTTAGAAAACATTTAAAATAATGAAATTTTTTTATATTTTGCTGCGGTAATTACATTGTGTTTTTTAAAATCTTAATTTTTTTCTTTTTATAGGAAATTATATTTCTATCCTTCGCTCTCTCTAAAAAATAAAATGTTTTTTTTATTTGAAAGAGGTTTTATTTTTTTAATTTTTTAAGATTAAACAGAATATTTATAGAAAAATTGGTATAAAATGACGGAATAATAAAACAAAAAAAAACTTATACAATTTTTTAAATACTTATATTTAGCTCTAAATGCCTTTTAACAATACATAAAAAAATGCTAATTTTTTTATTACGAATTTTTAGATCACTAAATTAACATTTTTACTTTAATTTTGTGCTTTTTCTAATCGAAAAAAATATGCATCGAATTAATATAATATAAAATATTAATCAACTACAAAACGAAATATAAATTAGAAAAACCCAAACACAATTTAATTACAAATATGATGTTTGAAATAATATTAATTTTTTTTAACTCGAAAAAATATATATTTGATGTATGTCACTTGATTTTTAGAAACAGGTTTAATTTCCCTGGTGACGAAATTCTTGGTAAAAGTATTTAAGTGACCTGATCATTATTTAATAGGAAAAAATACAGAAGATAACATAATTTTTTTGCAATTAATAGTAAATTTTTCAAAACAAATATGATAGTAAAATGGACAATATGTTCGAATAAAAAGAATACCTTAAATTGTTAAAAAAATTGATTGAAATATTTTTAAAAAATATGTTTCTTACTTTTAACAGAACCTTTTTTTGCCAAACTTTTTTTAAACTAATTAAATAAAAATTTGATGAATCCTACTATGTAAAATTTTTGAAAATTCGTTTAGTTGTATGCCAACATAAATGGGTAATAATAATTGAAATTGTTCCGTTTATGGTAATTAATTAGAAATTAATGTTGTTTTAGTTTCACCAGAATTCGACTCATTTTTACATAATTCGAACGAATTACCATAAATGATAATATGCAAAAAATTTTATGCGACAACTAAAAAAGCAGAGAATTTAATAATAATAATAATAATAATAAAACAGCGAACAATAATATTTCTTCTAATTTTTAAAAGAATATAAATTTTTACAATAAATTGAATTATGCGCAACAAAATAAGTAAAAAAGCAATTCAATTATTGATTGTATCTTTCTAGTGAATGAATATCCGATGGATGCAACACGTATTTAAATATAGTAGGTTTACGAATTTTTTTTATTCAAGATCATATAGAAATCTGTTTTTTTGCTATAAAAGTTTTTTCTGTAATTCGTCTTCATAATTGATAAAACTTATTTTTATTCTGTAAATTTACAAATTAACTTTTTTTGATATATGTTAGCAAGTTGATTTTATGAAATATTGATGCATTTAAATTCTTTGTTTTAAGGCTTTCACAAATCTCATTTGTAATTTAAATTTACATTTCATCTAAAACATTTTTTGGAAGAAACTTTTTAATAAATTTTTACAATTACTTAGGAAGCAATATATTCTCTTGAAATTGGTCTTTAAAGTAATATAGAAAAAAAATTTTAAGAGTTTTATAATAGCAATTAGAACATGTTCAGATAGAATATTTTTGTTTTTTGGTTTTTTTTCTTCTAAGTGCAATTTTTTTAAATCAATAATATGTGCATTAGATAGCATTCAATATGAATCAATAGTGCGAAATAACTATTAGAATAACCTTATAAAAGAAATACGAATTATATTTATTTAAGTCATAATTTTTTTGGTAAAAGAAAACACAGAAATTCCCCAAGATTTTTAATTATGAAGCATTTTTAAAAAATGTATTCAACCTAAACCTTAAAAATTCTCGATCATTAATTGTAGGTTTTGAAAGATGAAAAATAAACACATCAACGCACACATTTAGCCCATATGTTCAATGTTTGTATTATTGGTATAATCGTAATGTAAAATAAATTTTCAATCTAGATTACATATATTTTCAATTATTCTAATGAATTTTAAAATGCTAAAAGTTTTGTACTAAGCGATAATTAAGAATAATGAGTAGTGTGAAAAAACCCTTGTAATTAATCCTTTCATACCGATAAATCATGAAGATATCAGGAATGTTAAGTTCAAAAAAAAAGGAAGTATTGAAATTTTTGAAATTTGTTATGAAATAAATAAAGCTTGCATTAGAATTTAAGAAAAAAAACGAAAAAAATCAAGTAAAAAATGGTGTCAAAAAATTTCTTGAAAAAAAAGATCAAAAAAATGAATAAATTAACAACGAAAGATAACAAATATTGCGTTTTCATGATTACATATTTCTTAAAAGTCAATAAAATTTTCACAATTTTTTGATTTTTTTGTTTTTCTTCATAGGTTTGTGTTAGAAGAAGTAAGTCCAAAAGATGTATATATGAAGTTTTTATATTGCATTGTTTATTTGTAAATGACTATATTTATAGTTTACGATTTTTAAATGTACGAATCATTACAAATACCATTCAACCAATAAACTTATCTAATCATTTATTGATTAGCAAATAGAATATTTATACATCAACTAAATAAATATATTTGGTTTTAAGTATCAGAGATTTTGATTTAAACCAATAACAAAACATTAAAAGTAACAAATAAAATTCGAAAACTAAAAATTAATTAAGAATTTATCATAATAGATTTATATTTCTTTTTTCAAAACAAAGTAATTAATAAATATAACAGTAATTTGCCTCTGCAATAGAGGATAATCTAAACTAAAATCTGGTGCTAAAACAATATGATACAATTTTTCATTCCTTTATTAATTTATATATAAAAAATACAAAAATTATAACGAAATAATAGAGAGATTTTATTGCTCTTATGTTAATTTAAAAGATTGATATAATTACAAATGATCAAAAAAATTATACTGCTAGTTAGATTTACCGCAACTCGCAAATAAAAATTCACTTTAAAAAAAGAATTTTTTATAATATATTCAGTTAAAAAAGAGCTATATTTTTACTTAATTCTAAAGCAAGAACAAAAAATTATATAATCAGAAAAAAATTGTCCTCATTTGCAATCAAAATGTATTAGATAAGATTGACATCGTATTAACTCTTAAAATGCTATAATTGCCTTCAACTACAAAAACTGTTATTGGTTTTATCTTTTTTCTTGAATTACCTCTTTTTGTGCATTGTTAAGTGATAATAAATCATTTTTTAGATAGTACGGTGTTTGACCACATATTAAAAATGAATTTTAGATTACTGTGTACAAATAAAATATTGTATCTGCCTTTGACACGAAAAGTCGTGTATTTTAATTATTTGTAATATCAAGATTTTTTTCTATTTACAAATCTTGAAAAAATAATAAAACATTTAGAATCGATGATATGTATTTTATAATTTAATTCAATATATAATAGTTATATATACAAAAAATTTTATAAGATTAAAATTTACAAAATTTTCTTAAGTATTATAACAAATTTGTCAAAAAATATGTCGCACTGGATTTTAGCGAGAAGAAACCTCTTTTTTTTTTTGAAAACGCATATTAAATGACAATATGCGATATTCTTATACGTATTGGAAACATAGAAACAAGGCAAGATCATTACGAACACCAATTTTTTAATCGGCAGATGAATATTTGATACAGAATATTCTGACTATAAAATTCGGAAAGGTTACGATTTAGATTATGTAATTAATTCCTTTGTGTTTTGAACACCTTTTTTTCTTTCTATCTATACTAACTTTGACAGACTGTCTGAAGAGTTATATTAATTGCATTTAATATATAGAAATCACCAAAACAGGTTTTTTTTCCTGAATTAAATATTTTTTTGTCTACAGTGCAAAATATGAATATTTTTGCTTAAAATCATATATGCTAACTTTTTATTCGATAAAAATTATTTATCTTAAAGTATATTAACAGTTGATTATGGTTTCTTCATTATACGAACTATATTTTTTTCGTTAAGTAAAGAACAAAATGCATTGCTCTTTTTACAATAAAGCATACAAACCAAAACATTATCGGATCTCAGTAAAATCATTTTAGCAATTTAGAACGTAATAGGATATGTCAAAACCTAGTTATTATTAATTTTTTTGTAAACTGTATTCCAAATATCGTAAAAATCCATACAAAAGTTTTTATCTTGTATATTCACAAGGATCTCTATCTGATATTCTATATATTTAAAATAAAAATTTACAGATGCTATTACAAGAATTGTTTTGGTGACTTTTCATATTAGATAAATCAAAGGAACATAGAGATGATAATAATTTATTAGTTTGTTTCTTCTTAAGCGTACACATATTCTTTATATAGAAATTTGAAAAAAAAAGATTTTTACATGTTGGAAATATCAATAGTTATCTTGGTGTTTCTATATGGTTAGAGCACAAAAAATCCGAATAAAAATAATTACAATTGTAAAGTATCATTTTTACTAATTTTTGAAAGGTTTTTGCTATCATTGATCATACAATATATTTTTGTTAATTATTTAAATATTTAGTTTTAGAAAACAATATGAACCGGTTTTAAACATGGAAAATATGGCTTTTTATAGCAGTTAGATTCCATTTTGAATTGTTTTTTCTTGTTTTTTAACATTGTATCTCGATATATCTCGATGATTTCTTTCGAAATTTTATATAATCTCTGAATGATTATCAATTACTGTTTTTTTATTTTATTTCGTGTTTTTATTTAAAAATTCTATATATTAATTTTTAGATCAACATTAGCATGAAATATTAAATTTTTATATAATATATGGCAATATTTTACTTAAAAGAGACAAACACATGAAATTAATGCAAATATTGCACATCATTTTTTAAAAACTATATAATCCTGCTAAATTATGAATATTTATAGGTTTTAGTTCTATATATTTTTGAACTATTTTTTTAATTTAAATTAAACACCCAGACAAATCTACTAAAAGTATGTCTCTGAGTTTCGTCACTGCGGAGGAATAATCGGTTGTATGATCGGAGACGAACTTTCAGTCGACCCAACGTTTTGAATTCAGAGAATGTATTAGAAGGTGACTAATACATTATTAACTCGTAAATTTATTAAGGTTTTTGTGAATAAATTGAACCAATAGTATCAATTTAATTAATCAACTGATAAAATATCAACTTATATTAATAGTGAAAATTACCAATAATTTTCACTCATTACGTCCGATACATCATTTTTATAATTTGTCAAGAACATCAAACAAAAAAACATAAAGATTATAAATACGAATAAAATATGTCTCAAATAAACAATAATTAGTTTTTTTTATTTTTCATTCTGACTCAACAAAACTTTGTCATATAAATAAGAACATAATAATTATACTTTAAATTTAATATGCCATATATCAATAAATAATAGTAATTTCTGTTGTCGTTCTATTTTTTATTTATATTTCTATTATAAAAATACTGTTTGTTTTTTATAAGCATTTAACGATAAAAAAATGTCGATAAGTAGTCAAATATTGCTACTTTTATTCTAGTTTAATATACGCAGCATTCCATTAGTCTTAATCGTATTCATCGTAAACAATATAATAAGAAATTTATATAGTCATATAAATATATTTAAAGAAATGTGTTTGTTGTATGTTTACATGAAAAAAGAGAATTAAATATTTTATTTTAAAAACACTTAAAAAGAAAATTTTATTAAATCGTTTATCATATCATTTTGCGCTAAAAAGAAGACGAAATTAATTAGTAAATGTCAAAACCATTATCAATTGGAGCTATATCAAACACATATGAGAATAAAAAAATAGAATATTTAGCTATTGAAATATAAAAAAACAGAATAAAATTTATAAATTAAATATAGTTCATATAATAATTCACAATAGATTTTTTAAGAATAAACATAACAAAAAAAGGATTTACTCAAATAATATTGCCTGATGAAGTTTTTTTAACAATTATATTTGTTCTTTTGTTTTTCTTTGCTTGAATGGAATACATATTTTCTTTGTATTAAGATTAATACAAATTTTTCTAATTAACTCATAGTTTTTATATTTATAATATTTTTCTCTACTATTTGTTTATACAAATTAGCAGATTTTGTATTTTTAAATATTAATTATTTGCTTGTCTATGTTTTTCGAAACATATTAAAATTTAATAATTGAATTTAAGCAAAAAAAAACAATATATTATAATCTTTTAAACATTGTTTGCAATTTTGTTAATTTTTTATGCATATTTTGCAGAATAAATACAAAGTAGAAACACTTTACAAAAAAGTTAATGTTTATTTCTAAGTATAACACATTTATATTTTAATAGATTTTTTCTTTATATGAAAATCCTTCAAAATAGTTTTTTAGCATGTTAAAATATAGAATACTTATTGAATCATTTTATTATATTGCATTTAACGTTAAAATGTTTAGTTTATTATTGAAAACTGTAAAACTTGTATATTATACTAATATGAATACTATCGAATACATTAAATATATTTTGAACCTTTTCCTGATAAACATAATAAAAATACAAGCCTTAAAGTGTTCCCGTGTATCTTATGCGTTTTTCTTCGAGGTTATTTTTAATTCAAGCGTAAAATTTGATAGTTTAAAGTAAAGATATTGAATGTGTGACATATAACATTGTATGAAAGTGCATTACACAATTGAATATATTTTTCCCTCACAAAAAACAACAAAAATTTTTGTTTGAGCTGAATAAATTTGAGGTTTCTTTAAAAGAAATATGGAAAACAAACCATTTACAAAATTGTATGCAATGCGTTTGAAATTTACCTCATAACTATTCGGATATGATTGACACATAAAACATTATAATTTTCACCGACTTGTATTCATTTTGAAAAAGTTTCTAAGATTTTTTTTTCATTTTTTCCTAATCCTTTATTATTTTTTAA
Source organism: Edhazardia aedis USNM 41457 (assembly GCA_000230595.3). Classification (NCBI taxonomy): domain Eukaryota; kingdom Fungi; phylum Microsporidia; family Culicosporidae; genus Edhazardia; species Edhazardia aedis. The sequence goes on from AFBI03000042.1 coordinate 186,443, forward strand.
AAATCGACTTTTCTAAAACGAAACTTTACGTTTTAAATTTATAAAACATAACACGATTTTTCAACACACAAATTTCCGCTGAAAATTGCAATAATTTGTAATATTTTTTGCTTTTGATAACTTCAGCGTAATAGGAATTATGAAAAAAATACAAATAAATATAATTTATATATTTATTTACTAAAATTTACTGAAATCATCTATTTAAAAGGTTAAATAACTCAATGCTAGTGGTATTTTTTGTAGATATACAATTTATATAAGTACTTTATCATTGTGTACACAGGTAATTCAAATTTTATTTATTTTTTTCAAAAACGTGCAATATGAAGATTAGAAGCAAGAATTTTTTATGTTTCTTAATCTGTTGTAAATATGAAAAAACTTATTTTACTATGTTGATTTAAAAAATGAAATTAAAATAAAAATATTCAAATCTCATAGATATCTGATTAAATAGAAAACAAAAATATTATGCTGTAATATATGCTAATTTTCGTAAAAATTGTCAGAATAGTATTTAAAGTTTTGAAAATGATTAAATATTAAATGGCATTCGATATAAGTTTTTTACAAAATAGTTACAATATTTTCGGCTAAAATAAAATAATTATTAAATTTGTATCGTTGTTATTCTGTTTTTATTATTAATATATATATTGAAATGATTTTTATATTCTGAAAATACTTTTTTTGATGTATTTTTATGTTTGATTTGTTTTGCTTTGAAAAAAAAATTTACAACATACTAAATAATTTTCTATAGGTTTTTCCTGCCATTATATTATTTATAGAATACCTATAATTGTTTTAAGATTGTTAAATGTTGAGTTATACTATGTGAGACATTCTTTTTATTTTGCTTACATGTTATATTAATGTTTAAAGACTATATTAGCCAAATATTATCCGGAATTAAAAAATCGAGAAATAACAAATATATTACAGTTTACAACAAAAATTTTTTTGGTTACAATATTCTTGAAAAAGTGGATTAAAAATAGTGATGTAAAGAAAAATGTAGCAGATGTAAACTAATACTAGCATGGAATTTCATAAATTATATAAAAACTCTAAAAGTCATCATTATTTATATTTTATTTGTTAATATAGTCATTTTCTGCGTAAATTAATCTACATTTTGAGTTTTCTACTAGAATATCATTTTCTCGACAGACAAAAATTTTCTGAATATATTCACACAATCAAAATGTAATGTGTTATAATAATTAAGGAAATTTTGGCTAAAAAGACAATTTTTATATTTTTTTATTAAAGAAACCGATATTTTCAGGCGAATTAATGTAATTTAGTATGATTTTAATGTGTATTTATTATGGTTTATCTGGAAAAAAACATCTTTTATAGATTGATTAACTTTCGGCAAAAATAAGCATTCATTCATATTTAAGATGTATTTTTGATGATATTAATATACAAAAAAAAGACAATATGTTAAAAATATTCTTCTAAACTATTTAAAAATACACGTTAATTTTATGATTTATTTATTATTTGGATTATTCTATAAATCATCTAAAATAATAAGTTTGATAAAGAAAAAAACTTATCAAATATAGTAATGCTATAGGTATTTATTGCATGATAGTGTGTAAGTAATCAACAAAAGAATATTTGAATGCCCAGAGAATAAAAATTGATAATATAAGAGGATTCATAATTGATAAAGATGTCAAACACATATATGTCTTAAAAAGGTTGCTTCCTAGCCATATTTTTCCGCATCATAAAGTTACCAAACCATGTCAGTTATATATAAAAAGCAAATCTACAAACGTTTCGTAAAATAAAACACAGCGATAGCTAAAAAATACAAAAAAATTTGTGGAATAGGTTTTGCTGAATTAAAATAACAAAATATATAATTTGACAAAAAATTTTAACAGTTACCTTTTTTTTCGTAATAAAATAATATTACTAACACAATTAATGGATGAAAACTAAATTTTTCTTATTGAACATTAATCTTATAAGAAAATATCATTTCTATAAGTAAAATTTTTTCATTTTTTATTGTTCTTTTGGCAAGTATGCTGAAACTAGAAACGAATTTATCCTAAAATAACTTTTTGTAAAACTTTATTGTATATCTTAGTCGATTTTTAAATATTAATATCACCATACAAAATAAATTCCATCCCACCTGTAATATGCTTTTATAATTTTATATTTCAGCGATTGAATACACCGTATTTATTTTTAGTTAAATTTTTTATATTTTTTATATTTTTACTGTTTTTATCATAGTTTATAATAATATCCATACAATTAATATTGATCCTAGTATAAAAATTACATGTTTTGATTTTTTCTTATCTATAAATAAAGATACTTCATAATTTGTTATTATATTTATAAATTTTAACGAAAAGCAATTTAAATTACTTACCTTGTGCATGAATTCGGGATACATTGAATCATATTCAAAATAAAATTTTACTTTAACCAAATTTATCATTATTTAAACTATCGTGTATGCTAAGATTAAAAGTAAATTTTGTTCTTTCCAAGTTTTTAAACTTCTTAGGCCAAAATTATTTTCTTTAATAAAAGAAGAAAAGCATCAAATTAAAGAATCATAGAATATGAATCTAGTGCATTATCGTAATGAAACATAACTTTGGTATCTTGAAATTGCAATTATTCATATGTTGTAGAATTTTTCAGAGCGCAAAATAAAACTTAGAAAGTTATGATAAGGGTCTAATATAGAGTTTGGATTCACTAGAACGTAAATAAAATTATCGATACAAACAAGATTTTTTATTATAATAAACACTTTTATGTGATTTTTTCTTTTTTAAAACTTCAATATGTTTACAACATTGAATGCAGAAGAAATTCACTTTTTTGTATGCTCTATTATACAAAAAAAATAAAAAATTTGGTTAAACAAGTTTTATTTAGTATACATGAAACAACTTTTTATTGTTGATGTTGTAATAAAATTAGTGTGTTTGCTGTAAGGCTACCAAAAAAGACGTAGATAGCGATAAAGCGACAATGAATGATGTTGTAAAGTTGTGATTTGATACATAAATAGTTAAAGAAACTGGAGTTAGTTATAGTTTTTGATAAAAAATATTGAGCATTAAACCATAAGAAAAACCATTAGGAACAAGAGTCTAAACGATTTTTGGTTGGTTTTACCTCGAATATTCTTCTTAATAGGAGACCATTGAAATTTAAGTCGACAAGACAACATTCTTTAGAAATTACGTAAAAAAATAAAAAATATAAGAATTGCGAAAGAATCAACAAAAATATCTAGTTGGTAAGCTTTATGCAGATTCGACGGTCTTCTGGGTGAATTACAGAAATTTTTGGATTTTGTGACGCAACTGAAAGCCGATTTGGCCAACCAAAAAGTTAACAAAGTAAGATAATATGCGTGAAATTATGATATAAGCAGACTTATGAAAAAAATTAATTCGTTAATTTACAGACCGTTTCAAATTTGTATGAGAAAAACTTGTGAGTAAAATTCTTAAAAACCTTCTAAACATATCAATTAATATAACTAAAATATCAACCTTAAATTAACAATAATAGGAACACGAATAACAAAAAAACACACGTGAATTAGAGTACGGTAATTGTTTTTAACAAGAGATTGCTATTAAAGATGTTCAATTAATAAAAATTGACAAAAAAATGATCTTCAAAACGAATTAAAACTTAGCCGAGATATCAAGAACGATTCTACTTGTGGGATATAGAAGTTCACACAGAAAATGAATGATACAGTGAAAAAAGAATAAAAAATCCATGCAAAGTAAATCTTGGTTAAAAAAATATAAAAAAGGCACAAATCATTCGTAAAGTTGACTTACTAATGTTAATAACGTAAAAGAGAAAAGAAATATTATATAGTTTCCTTTTACTTTTGAATTTCAGTGCAGTATAATACTTTAAAAACAAAAATAAATTCTAGTTTCCTAATAAACCATCTAAAAAACAAAATAAATTATTCTTTTCGGATATATTTTACGATCATGTAAAATTCCATTAGAAAAACGCAATTAAAATGAAAATTAAAAGCATAGTTTATTACTTTTGGGGATCTATTAGTAAAGAAACTAAAAAAATGTTTTCGTAATGATCTATCTTTATCAGTAACAGAGTAGAAAAGGCGTATAGATATCGGTTAATTATGAAAATTTTCATGTGTTTGATATATTTAAAATTGAATTTTTTTTCATGAATCAGATTATTCACATTATGATGAAGTTATGACATATAAAGCATTTTATTTCAAAAAAACTAGTTAATACCGTTATTAAGAACAAATAAAAATAATTTTATTTTTCGAATTTGAAAAATTAAGAGCGAAAAATAATATAGAACCTTGTGACTTTTAAAAAGAAATGTTTTCAAATAGAAGTTAAAACCCACAGGTATACAAAACTTTAAAATACTTCTTTACCAGAAATTTTTATATTTACTGAAAAAAAGCAGATATATTTTGCAAAGAGAAACTCTAATTTAGAATTATGTAGTCGAAAATAATCTAACTAATATATAAAATATGATTTTACAATGAAATAGTATATAAAATTGTTGTGTCTACTAAAAATACCAACAATTCTACTTTTAGTTGCGACCCAACTTACTTTTATTTATCTAAAAAATGTTTCTAGGAAATATTATATATAAAATATTTAAATTTGAATAAACTCGTACTTTACCAAGTATTTTTATGAATAGCCATAATAAATATGTCAAGAAGCATTCAATTATCATATTGTTTTTTGAAACAGAAAATCCAAAATCGAGAGTTTAAGCGAGAAACTACCACCTTCATTGCTCCATCCTAGAAGAATATTTTAGGAAAAGTCGCATCACAAGTTTCCACCACTATAATCTATTTTCACAATAATATGAAGTAAATATATCAATCATTGTTAGGAACTACTAATTTTAATACAACAAAAAACATTATGCACTAGTATACACAATTAAAGTCAAATCTGCAGCGTTTAATATAGAAAAAAATACAAACAATACTAGGTGGGCTAAGTAAAAAATATTAAAAGAAGTAGGATCATTTAATATATGGAAAGAAATTATAGAAGATATGTAATAGTCCATATATAACATAGAAACACCAGCGATAGAACCTCATATTGTGATTTACAAGTCTATTCTCGAAACTATATATAAAATAACCATGATTAAACGAATTTGCTCCTAATGATGTTATTATAATGAAAAAATTTGATCGTGCTGACACATAATGATTTAATACATGCTCATATTTGCTAGAAAAGGGTTGGGTTTTTTTCTTTTATAAAGTTTCATAATAATATTTAAATCAAACATAAGCTTTCTACCACATTGTCCCTATTATTTATTACATAGAAAGGTAAAAATTTTTATCGATAAACTCTTTTTGCTCGGTTTAATATAGCCCTGGTATAAAAGAGATCGAGCATAATGTTTTCTAGAGACGGGAAAATTTGTGTCTGTTGTATAAGATTTGCTAAGCTTGCAATTATAAAACAAAGTATAAAGCATTATGGTAACGTACTATGTGTCCCTGTTTTATATATTATATTTTTTGAGATGATATTAAAAATATTAAAATTTAACGTTTCATTCAATTCATTTTATACTGCAACACATTTCGCTCTAAATTCAAAATTAAAAAACACTTTTTTATGATTGAAACAATGTTTTTCTGGTACAAACTTGCAATTAGAGTCCCTGTAATATTTATGATATGAAAGTAATCACAGTTACAATTTGTAAAAAATAAAAATTAAAATACAGCACAAATGTTTTATACCAAAATATCTTAGATCAGATTTCTAAAAATTGAACATACATATCATGCAACGCACCAACTAAGGAAAAATATTAAATAATATAAAGTCATAAAAGTGCTAAAACACTTTCATATTCTATTTTCAAAATATATAACTTTATTTGTTTCATCTGAAGATAGTTTATTTTTTTCAATGTAATATAAACAGAAAAAAATATTTATTTATCGTCAAAATACGCTTTTTGCGAATAATTGAGGTAGACAAAAACATATAAAGAGTTTCACTTATAAGAAGCATATTTTATAAGATTCAAGTTGTTTGTTATTCATTTGCTAGGGATTCTTTCGTTGTTATCTTATCAGCCAAAAAATATCTTTGCAAAAATAAAGTAGATTTGAACTGCATAAATATAGAAAAGAAACATGTGCATGTTTGCTTGACGTGTGGAGTCGCAAAAAAATTAAATATATAATTCACCTTAGTTTACTCTTACAAACAATAAGGGACTAACGTTACATAATAAACTGGTATAAAATAGAGAAGGAAAACAGAATTTTGCATTACTCTAGTAGAAAAAGATTTTAATAGCCAAAGAAGATATATATAGAACATATTAATCAATTCAGACAATCAATTTATTCTTTAAAAATGTCAAAAGAATTTTTGTTGTGACAAAAAAAGCATGAACTTTATCTAAATAATTAACTAATATAGGTCAATGTATGATTTATGAACGAAAAATGTAGCAGATACGTTGTTTAAAATTAGAAATGTTTGAACATTAAAAAAACGAAAGATCCTTATAATTTTAAATGGATACAACTGATTTAGGTAATAAATACCTAAAATCTGCGTGATGCAAATTTTAAAAAACAATGTTTTAATGGAATATAAAAAGAAAGAAAACAACACAAAAAATGAAAGGCAAACGTTCTGCACTTGAAAAACTGAATTGCTGCCTATAAACTAAATACAAAGACTATAATAATGAAATATGCTATGAGACAGAACTTAGCGATTCTTACAATAAAAGACAAACCAATTAAATTTTTAAATCTTATGTTCATAGAACAAATACATTTTACGAGAGATCAAATTTTCATACTTATTTAAGCAAAAAACACAACTTGAAGTTCAATTCAAATAAAATGGTTTCTTAAAAATGTTATATAATATATCCAAACAAAATAAATTCAAAAATATTGTTTATTCATGATAAAATTTTGCAAAACTATCTTAAAGGGATGAACTAATTTAAGGCAAAAAATGACCACAATTGTAATAAAATAAAAGAAATAAAAATTACAGGAGGCGGCAATGTTTGTTATATTATAAATTCAGCCGGAAGAACGAAGAATTATAAGTAAAAAAGAAGTTTGTAGTGGTTGATGTTGTCTTGTAAAAAATAATGTTCATAATATTTTTAATAAAATTAAAAGGCAGAATGATACGGAGTTTAATGAAGAAGTAGAAATTTTGCATTGTTTTGTAGAAAAATTACACTCAATTTGTATACAGGTAGAAATATATAGAAATATTAAAAAAAAATTATAAAAAAAGTATTCGCGAATAGTATTGACAATAAGATCGAGCCAATAAATCAAAGCTGCGAGATTGTTGACACAAGCATAAATTAAAAACCAATATATATTCTAATTACATTGCTTATCTTTTTATATGACTAAAACATAAATTAGTTGTACAAAAAAAATAATATAGTTTTCCAGTTTAAACATGATAATCGAATGACAAACATAATACATAAGTAACTTTAAAAATGTAAACTATTAAAAAATAATTGTATTTAAAAATTATTAGCTCGAAAACCTAAAAATTAATACACAGCAAATAAAAACATCATAGATTACAATCTTATATATTTTTTATTTTTTTAAAAAACATAATTTACATATTTTAAAATACTCAAAAAATATGCTAATATTTTATTGTTTATAACAATATAATATTGTTATATAAGCTTATATGTTTTCAACTATAACTCACATGACTTGTAATTCTTAGTCGATCGGGAAAGCAATAGATTTCGTATTTAAAAATCTTTAAAAAACTGGCTAATGTAATTTAGTTTACAAATATTCCAATCTGTTAACATAGTATGTAAAAAGTTTGAAATAAATATTAACATGGTTTACAAGTTTCACAGAATTTGAAGAATATAAAGAAAAAGTTTTAGTATTTATAGTTTTTGAGCACAAATTACTTGTTTAATAATAGGCATCATGAGCAATCATGCAACAAATGTTCTTCAGAATCGCCATCGAAAACGAATCATAGTATTGATTCATTAGAAACCAATCACAAACAAACCCACTAACATTCCATCATGAAATATACTATCTTCATAACAACCTTACAGTATTAAGTGTTAAGAAAGATGCGGTGGTTTTTTAGTCCAACAATAATATTTTAAATTACAATTAAATATCAAATTACGTCGTTCTGTTTGTTTGTTTATTAACTAAACCGTTACTTTTTTATATATCTTGAGTTTGAAGTTACATTTATATAAGTATATATATATATATAATTTGATAGTTTAATGGTGGCATAAATCAGCAATATAACAGTAAACTCTTGTTATTAGGTCAATTTTTTCTAAAGAGAAAAATATGTTCTATATATTCAATAAAGGCATTCCAAAAATAAAATTAACGAAAAAACCAATGTTGCAAACCATTTGGCGTTTAAGAAGAAACAAAAGACTTAAATACACATTGTTTTCGAATAATTAAAAAATATTATAAGGCATTTGCACTTCCTACGGTTTCTTTTTAGTTTAATAATTTCGCGCTTATGCGCCGTACCTTTTTCGATGTATTATTTTTATTCTCCTAGGAGGGCTTTAAATCCCTTTTAAAAGGCTTTATTGTCGAAAAAAAAATATTTCAATGATTTTACTTATTATAATTTTTGGTGTTTTTTAATTGTTTACATTTTAGCTAGTGGCATTACACTTTTAAACCACATATTTTTTATTGAATTACATTATAAAAAATTATTCTTTTAGAAATTCTGGTTTAGTAATGTAGTTTTGCATTAGAAAACATATAGTAATTATATTTTATTATCTTTTTTTATTTGCAAAATAGCAATTTTAAATTTTTTAAAAATCGTTTTTTAGGGAAAGCCTGTCTAAAACTCTATCAATTTTTTGTGTGTATATTCATACACAATTTAAAATTCACTTTCACAAATAGTATTGGTACTTTCGGATTCATTTTGAAATATATTTTAATTTATAATTTTTGGGTAACATAAATTATTTACCTGTTGTATGGGAACAAATTTCTGTACTTTTGTTTTTTTATAAGCATGCTTTTTTTATTACGTACTATTTATACTAGTTTAAGTTTCTGTCAAAACACATTTTCATCATTCTTTTGCGTATTTAAAATATCACAAAATATTAAAATGAAATCATTTGTAATGAGCAATATAATGTAAAATCTTTTGGGTATTATTGAATATTATTTACTAGATCGGCAAGAATCTAATATGAATATTAAATAAGTATCGTAGATATTTTATGTGATTTTTCGTTTTTAAAAATTATGTTTACTAGAAAAAAAATTACAACTTTCTGTTTGATATTGTTAAATTTATGAGAGTTTTTTTTTGGAACATTTTCTCTTTTTAATGCCATATTAAACATTTAATGTGGTTGATTTCTAGAATTTAGTATAAACATAAATGGAAAATAAATATAAATTAATTTGAAATATTGGAAAGTATTAACATCTGAAAACGTTTATTCTTATAAATAATGTCTTCTGTTTTACTTTTTTACAATTTTTTCAAGACGATTTTAAAAATTTAGAATTATTTTCCGATCTTAAAAAACAACCATTTTTTTCAGATTTTGTTTTTTTTTATAAATGGTTCTATAAAGTTTAGGAATAGTGTTTTTTTTAATCATTTTTTTATATGTGGAAGATCGGTTATAGATTCAAAAAAAATCTTGAATAGTTAAAAAAATATTATTTTGAACGATTAGATTTATTGCTAATGCAAATAAAAAACAAGAAAGCTCTTTTAGTTCGTTTTTCCCTGCATTGATAGTCGTTTTCTGTGTGGTTAAAACAATATTCTATTTATACCATTTTAAGTTCGAAACGAACGATGTAAATTATAGCACCGTATACTAAGCATTTTGTGCCTAATTTACATTGTATAGAATATTTTTATATTTCCTCTTATATTTTTCAATTTTTTTTGTAAAGCTAACTCTTTGACTGGCGGATTTTTTTTACTATCAATATTCGGAGTTTTTACTAATATAGGTTTATTATTTAGATCTTTTTAGTGCAGATTTTTTAAAATATTATTACAAAAAAATTGAACGATTAATATATTTCAGGTTATTTAAATAACCTTTTGTTTTTTATTATAAAATATTTTAAAAATATATAAAATCTATTAAATTAGTAACTTGATATTATAATTACTTTGTTTAAAAGATACTAACAACACCTAAATTTTTTTTTATATTTTATTTTTCACTTTTATAAGTTTTTAATAATTTTATTTATTGTAAAAAGGCAATATAACATCTCGATTATTCGATTTATGTCAATAGCGATGTAAAATTGTGAGCTTTGAGAGTCCCACATTAATATAAAAAGTTTTTATATTTATCCAACAAATAGATTGAATCAAATTTAAAATTATATCTGTGAAGATTTTTAACTATGATAATACTACCAATACAAAACAAACTACTTATATACTGTATTTATATTATTCTGAACTAGTTTTTAATAGTAAGATTATTACCTAACATTTATTTACCTCTTACTATTCTATAAACAATAAGCCTTTTATTTTGGAATATGATACAATGTAACTCATCAAGTGCATTTAATATGACATAAAATTGAAAAATTTACTACAAAATATAATAATATTGTTGATTTGTTTTATGACAAAGTTTTAATTTGCATGTAAAATCGCTTCATCTATGGTGAAAACAACATTGCCAACTATTTATATAATGATTCCTCGAAGTTTAATGTGGTAATAACATTTAAATTTATGCATTTTAAGTTAAGTGTTTTGAAACAACCTATCAAATATTTCGTCATTTTCGAAACAACTGTTTTTTTTTTGAAAGTTTTTATAAGTAATCTTTTTTAATAATAATCTTATTACGAAGAGATAAAAAAATTTTTGATCGAATATGTGCTTTAATTAGAAAAATTGGAAGTCTGGTAAAATTCTTAAGCCATTAAATTGTTTTATAGGTACTTTGTTATTATTAAACTTGTATTTATTCAATAATGCTGTGGTGATTTATATGTTATATTTTCTATACTTCATTTCTTTTTATTTTTTCCAGCTAATAATCGTATAAATACCAGGTTATAAATATCGAAAAAGATGGTTTTGATAAATATATCAAATTTGACATCTGAAATATGATAATGTGCAAAAACTGTAATTTGTTTTTTTCCTTAACAGAAGAGATCGAAATGCATCACCCCTTCACCGAAACACATAAACAAATTTATTTTGAATTTATAACATATTATGTCTAGCTATTCTATTCTATGCTTTACATACTTATCAAATTCTATTCTACCATAATAAAATTATTGGTTGAATATGAAACACACGTAAAATAAATAAGAATAATAAATGAAAGATGATGATCGTATTTCTATTTTCACTTACGTATGCAATAATCCCTGGAAAGAAATATTATATTGAAACCTATGATATGCCTTACAAACGAATAAATATTAACAGTGGATCTGTTCGAGCGACTACGCCAGAAAATCTAGAAAAATTTTCTTCAAAGAATAAAATTAAAACACAATTACGATTTGTTGCTGAAAAACCGTTTAAAGCCGGCAAAGAAGTTTTTTTGATTGAATATGAAAATAAAAAGTATATAGTTAGTAAGGGTCCTGAGAAGTTTGGTGTTGTAACTGGTGATGACAAGTCTGAATACAGATTTTGGTCAATAGTTGAAAGTGTCAAAGCGCCAAATACTTACAATATTAAAAACGATAAGAAGTGTTTGTCATTTTTGGACGCTAATACAGATGATAAAGGACATTTTGTGCAAATTCGAAAGTGTGATAATAAAAACGGGCAATTATTCAGATTTGTTGACGTAGAAGAAGCTGAAAAAAGCACAAGCGAGCTTGATGGTGAAAATAAAGAAAACGAAAAAATCGAAAAAGCCTCAAATGATGAGATCGAGAAGGAAAAGGCACTTTCTGAATTAGAGAAAAACAAGGAAAAAGATTTAGAAAAAAAGATGCTGAAGACGAAGCCAGAGAAGAAGCCGAAAGAGCTAATGAAAAAGATTTGGAAAATAAGCTTTCTGAAGAAAAAGAGAAGGAAAATAGGTTGAAAGAGGCGAAAAAGATGAATGAACCTTTAGTTGAAGAAGGAACAAACAAAGAAATTGAAGCACCACAGAAGCATGAAATCGATCCTAAACCATTCGATCAAATAAAACCGTCACAATCAAACAACAATTTTTCACCTGAAAATACATATAATCCATCTGCACAGCCACTTCCTTCTTCTCTAAAAGCCCCACAAGAAGGCGGAATAATGCCTATGAATGCAATGCAGCCACCAATGTTTGGAGGAATGGGAAACAGCATCATTGGAATGTTACCTATACCCGTAGCCATTTCTGTAGACGCTGATTCTGCAAAGATGCCAGAACAAGTATCTGCGAAAGAATTAAATCAGGATGAAAATTAAAAAAACAATATTTTACTATTTTAATCACATTAGAGTAAAAACATACCAAGTTTTTTTGTTCTTTTATATGAATTTATAATGTATTTTTGTAAATATTTTGTATGTCAAGCTATAACTTTCAAAAAAAAATGATTTATTACTAAATTTATTATAGATTTTTAAATGCTTTCTAGAAAAGGAATTTTACTCTTAAACATTTTGAATATTTTTGTCTGTTAAATTAAATTTTAAACGAATAAATGTGCAAATCAGTTATAATGACAAGTAAATTCTTGTTTGAACTTTTCCTCGCTAGTAATCTTTACTTGTTATTTTTAAACAAACGTACGTAAATATCTTTTTTTTGCCAAATAATGCTTATTATTGTCGAAGATATTATTTTTTTATTTGCTGCCATGTTTTAATTGTAAAGAATATAAAATATTCGTTTTTTCAATTTTTTGAACTTAATAATTTTTAATTTATTTAATGATTCTAAAACTGTAAACCGAAAATCGAATCAGTGATAATCTGAGATCATTTTTAATTCTTTTTTGAATGCCAAAAACATTATTTTATATAAAAGAAAATCAATTTTCGCTTACAGAATTTATTGTGTTTATTAAACATTTTATATCATTTATGTACAAAGAAAAAATATAAAATAAACATAAAACACAAATAAAACCAAATACGCCTTTTTTTTGCAATTTCGAAATAAAATATTTTTTTCAAAAGATATAGATATAAAAGTTAATTGGTTGTTATCGATTTGGTAAGTTCAAACATCAATAATAGATCTTAGATATGCAGCAAAATTACTGAACTTCTAGTTTATTTATATTCGGTAGTCATAAAAATTTATTTTTGTTTCTTAAATACTACATCAAAGTAAATTTATATTATGTTTTTTTAAAATACAATAAAAACGTTTATAAAGATATGCAAACTGTAACCTAATAAACAAAAAAATGATTGGTTATAGGTCAATTTTTAAAGAATTATAATTGATTCCTTACGCATCAAATATTAGTGAATATATTGCGAATGTAATTTCTTAGAACTTTGAATGTTAGTTTTCTTGATTGTATTTATGAAGGCGAGCTTCACGGAAAATTATAAATATATATTGACGCCAGATGATCCCGCAAAATACATAAATTTACAGAATGATACTATTTACGCTTCAGATGAAACTGAAGCTGAAGCGCTTTTCCAGAAAAATGAATTAAATATGGATTTTTATTTTGAATTTCAAGGTCACGATTCAAAAGATCAACCTTTGTATAAGATCCAGACAACAAATTGCAAGTACTTAGTTGCTAAATCAGAGGAATCTAATGATATTATCGTTGAAGATAGATATGCTCCCTATAGCATATGGTCAATTAAACAAGCAAACGAAGAAGATATTTTTTATATTATGAACGGCATGAAATGTTTGGGAATAAGCGAATCGTCACATGATCTCAGCGATAGAAAAAATGTTGCTCTTTTTGATTGCGAAGAAAATATAAGCAACAAATTTTTAATACTCAATTCAAAAAAACGGTAAAAAACAATTTTTCAAACACAGATAAGCAATCTAATAGAAATGAACAACCAGATCAAAATTTCAAAGAAAAAAACGAAGATAGAAAAAAAGATTTAAAAAGGCCAGATGAGAAAGTTTCGTCTAAGAAACCATCGCTAGATAGTTTAATTCGTGAAAATATACTAAGAAGTCATGATATTTTCACCCGACCAAATTTTGAAAAATTTAGATCAAAACGGGAGCCATCCTTTTTAGAAAGTCCCAGTAGAGACAGTCCATTTAAAAAAGATATTCCCACACATGAAATTATAATCATTAAGGAAAAACCTGTAATTAGTAATAATAGCAACATTGATCCCAGTAAAGCCAAAAATGAAAAAACTGAACCTTCTACAGAAATTAGTATTAAAACAAAACCAGATAGTAAGTCAAACTCTGAAGAAATAACAATAAGAGATGTATTAAACAAAGATGATACAGATTCTAAAAAAGCCAAAATAGAAAATAATGTTGAAAAAAAGATTCCTGAAGTTGAAAAATCAACAGAAACACCTCCTTCTAAAATCGAAAAACCGAAAAAAGATATTATTGATAAAGATAAATTAGCAGATGCTGTTATCGAACGCATCTCAGATAGATTAGATGATATTGAAGATAGTGAATCTTCAACATTACATATAGAAAATGCAACTTTTCAAATTAAATGAAAAATAAATCTAATTATAATTTAACACTTTAAAGATTGTTTTTTCTAGAAAAGACGAATTTTATATTTCCAGTGTTTTTTTATCTATTAATTGTTAACTAATGCAAAAATTGGTTTCGATTCAGTTAAACCTCGTGTTTTTTGGTCTTTAATTTACATTACTTGGTTTAAAAAAACAGGAAAACTTTTATTTTTAGAATTCAAAAAAATAGTAAATTTTTTTTTGCGATACTTAACATAATATAAAATTTTATAAGCCTAAATATTTTTATAAGGCTATAGTTTGTAACTTTGACTCATATTATATATAATGTAAACCCATCTATTGTGTATTTACAAATGATACACCGAACCTGAAACTAGGCACGCATGATATAACTGTTTTATAAATATTTAATGTATTGTTAAATTGATTAAGAAATTGTTTTTATCAAGTGTCATGATTTAAATATTTAAAATTTTTGTATTTTTTATAATTTCAAATATAAATAATATATGTGAATAAAACACATTCTATCTATTGTCAAAAATATTTATTTAGATATCCAATTTTTTTAATTTACATCATTGAATTTCCCTGTATTTAAAGTAATGTATCAAATTCAGGCATGAAATATCACTTTATTAAAAAGTAGAACAAAATATAGATAAATAATTTATAACAAAACAACAGAAACACAATTTATAAATATACATAAGACTTATACGAAAAATAAAGATCATATTATACCGATTCCTGTAAAGAAAACTTGGATTTCGTTTGCTTGATGATTTTAGCAGTAATTTGTATCTATTAGTCAATTTATAATGAGATTCAAAAAGCCAGAAATTGAAAAATCTGGTTTTTTTGATACTTCGAAGCAATATTCATACAAATTGATAAGATACAAACAGAATCAAAAGTTTGCAAAAAACAAAAAATCAAAATTTGAAACATATAAAAAAAACATTAAAATCAAATAATTAAAATTGCTTCAATAATTTCTAAAATTAATAATATAAACAAAATTTCTTATTTGATACTTGATAATATACTTTTGTCCATATAGTTCACTATCTATGTGTTTTAATTACTTATTTCTTAATACTAACAAAAAGAAAAATAGTTATAAACAGGTTATTTCCATTATATTTTACTTCTCATTGTAATATAGCTTCTAGGTTTTTCGGGTTTAAGGCTTTCAAATAAAATCATTTTTCTGATCTCCTAGTATTGTTGCAAATTTATTGATTTCAAATGTAGAAATGATATATTTAAAACACAAAATACACTTCTAAAATAGTAAAATGTTTGTTTTATCATTTCATCAAACTTTGTTTATTATTTTAAGACTTATAGGTAAATTTAAAAGTATTTCGATATCACTATAAAACTAAAAAAAATAACAAATTTTTAATGATTATGCCTGCATATTATGATTATTGAAAATATTTAACATTCAAATTATCTCTCTGAAAATTAAAAAATTACAATAATTTTGAAAGTAAAAATGAAGGTTTATTATGTTCAACAGAAAATAAATTATGCATTAGAGTAATAAAAATCAAAAAACGTGGTTTAATAAGACTTTACGATGAAAAATCAAGTTAGCAATTCACCATTAAAAATTCATAATAATGATTTATTATTTTTTTTACATAGAGCCATAAAATGAAACTAACCCCTTAACTAT
Organism: Edhazardia aedis USNM 41457; assembly: GCA_000230595.3. Taxonomy (NCBI): domain Eukaryota; kingdom Fungi; phylum Microsporidia; family Culicosporidae; genus Edhazardia; species Edhazardia aedis. The sequence continues at coordinate 202,865 of AFBI03000042.1, forward strand.
AAAATTGTTATTCGAATAGTAACGAAATATTCATAACCCAAAAAAAAATTTAAAAAAATTTAATGTTTAGAAAAATAAATAGAAAATATAATGCAAGAATAAATTTATATATAACTTTAATATATTTTGGATAATTTCTGTTTGGTGAAATAATTGAAATGTTTTTGATGCATAAAATATTAAATAGTTAAAAAAATCTACATAAACTATAATCGCTATCGATTAATCTAATTTTTTAATATTTGATACCGTAATTTTTTAAATGCACCCTACTCTAAATATTTCATTCAAGCAACAAACTATAATTTTATATAATTTTGCTCTTAGAAATACCTTCTTATTGTATCATAATACTCACAATTTTATTCGTTATCAAATTTAGCAATCAAGGTGAATACATAAATACCAAAAATTATTTAATGATATACATACTAAGGGGTTCTATGATTTACTATGTAATTGATCTCCACACATTATTTCGTTTTTCTTGTAACTCTATACATAAAAAAATCTTTGCATCAAAAAAATTAAGATAATAATTATATAAAATTCTCATTTGTCAGGTCATAATAGTCTAAAAATAATTAAATCTAGAATGAGTAGAAAAAAGAAAAATTAAAACAACGAGATGGATAGATACATCTGTAATATCAAGCGTATAATAATGCATTATATAAAACGTTACTTATTTTTAAATTATAAATTATACAAATTTTTAACTTTCGCTATGTTTATATTGTATTACAACAATAGTTACTATAAATTCTCAAAAAGAAATAATATAAAACGTTTTTGTTGCCAAATATTTTTTATTCTAAAAGCAAATATCTATTTTAATTCAAATTGTAGGAATAGATAAAGACAGGCAAATATAAAAAGATTTTAGAAGCATTAAAAGCTGCATGAAGATTACAATATAAATTAGTAATTTAAGTGATCTGTTATGCAAAATTATATTAAAAAATGATATTAAATAGAAGTTTTTTTAAAATTTTCATATGTATACTAATTGAATTTCTTTATAAACATAAAACATGAAAATATGTGTCACAATATTATAAATTGACAATCTATTGTGCAATTTTACTTGTAAACAACTAATTTTTTCTTATAAACGAGTAAAAAAACGAAAAAAAACATTTTTTTATTATTTTGATTTTTTTAACTAAAATTAATATAAAACAATTTTTTTATAGATTCTTTCAAAATAGAATATAGCTATCATCTTATAAGACAACAGTATCTTTCTTAGCGATTGATTTATTTGCATATTTTTAATGCACTATATGTTATTATAAAAATTTTTTATTATTAAAATATGTAAAAATTATTATATTTTATGACAAAATTGTATTCATATTATGATTTATATTACATTATATAACTACTTATGGAAATTTACATTTATTGTATGATTTTTTACTTTAATAGAAATAAGCTAGTTTTTAAAACAAAATTAAAAAATATCGTGTCTTTAAATTTGATAACATTTAGTCGTTTCTCTAATTATGTACTTAATCTATGTTTGCAGATCAATATTATCCATACCCATTTAAAGAAAATTACATATATGATTTATATCAATATTAATTTATTTCGTAAAAAATTGAATTTTTGAGCTTATAATGCAAATTAAAAAAAAATACAAGATGCTAATAAGAAAATTATTTTAATTATAGTAAAAGTTCTAGTTTTATTAATATTTTTTTACTGTCTAAAATCCGTAAATGCAAAAAAAATCAAGATGATGAATTGCAAAGTTTTTAAAGCTTTAAGAAAATAATAGAATTTTTCTTTAAGTTTGAATAGAACTTTGTGTTCCAAAATTTTAATTTAAAAAATAAAAGTTCAAAAACTAAAATTATATTAAAAAGGATATAATTAGCATTGAAAGCTTAAAATATCGTTTCTAAACAATTTATACATTTTTAAATATATGAAAAAGCGTTTACGGTTTATTTTTAAATATTTTGTAAAAATAAAAATATTAGTAAATACAATCAAATGAAACCTTCGGTGAATTCGTGAATTTTTAGGTTCAAAACTATAAAAAATATTCCACTAAAGCTATCGTAGTACGATTTTCAAAAAAATTGAATTTTTTTGAAAAATGAAAATCCAATTACTTAAAATACTTTTATCATAAATAAACTTTTTTAAAAAAATCGGTACGTTTCATAGTGCTATATATCGTTGTAGTAAGATTATAATTATCAAGCGAAATAACTAGATATATTATTACGTTTTCTATCCTGTAGAAAACTCCAACGATAGATCAGAACATCGAGTTTTTTTTTGTGCTTAAAAACCCTAGATAATATTGTTCATTTTAATCAAAGTAGTTACCGTCTCAATGGAAAAATTTTACACTCAATGCATATTTATTTAGAATCCTAAAAACTACAAGCATCACTATCGCATTTGGGTTTCCCTAATATACGCGTTCGCATTTTTATTACCAAAGCTATGTATAATATTTTTAAAATTTGTAATGTTTGTTATATTATTAGAGACATGTGAAAAATTAATTTTTGGTATTTTAGATTGCACAAATTTTTATAATCCTTCCTTAATCTAATTTTGACTAACACCGTTTCTCAAAAAGTGAAAGTAAAATAACTGTTTTTTATAACAATATTATGTGTTATTTCACTTCAAGATAGACTTTTATATGAATATGTACAATTAAAATGAGCATAGATATTTTGTCCATAGCTAAGTGGATATAAATAATGTGATTATCGAACTATTGTATTTTAGATGCAAACAAATGGTTGTAATATCCAACAAAAACATGTAACTTTTTGTAAAAAAAACATCAAGCTTATAATGCAAATTTTTAATGAAGTTATGGATAATTGACATATCTAAATACATATAACAAACGATCAATGATTAGAAACCTATTTCAATACATGTATCTATAGAATAGGTGCTTCATGATTGTGTTTATACATACTATTAATTGTAAATTTATGAGAACACCAGGTTCCTTTTTTGGTAAACTACAGCGAAAGATCTGAAATAGCCAATATAATGATATATTAGGTGTAGATTTTTATTACCAGAAAAAAGACTTTGTATAAAGTCATTTTTCTGTACAATACCACACTAAAATGCTCATTGAGCACCAAATAAGCAACATTGTTTTTTATTTCGTTTGCAGCGTAAATTTTTATGTTTGTATCATTTTTTAAAATGAATTAGAATAAAACCTTTTTTTCTTATAAATGAATATTTTTAGATATCAAATGTGAAAACTATAAACAAAGGTTTTTATGTATCAACTCAATAAAATTTTTATGTCAACTTTTTGTTTCTTAGAAATATAACCACATCAAACAATACTGCTAACCTTTTTTCACAAAAAAGGGGCACTCTACACTTAGATTCACAATAAAAATGTCTTTATTTAAAACAATATCTTTGATGAGGTTTAGTTAAAAGCATCTTAACTAACCGATATCTGTCAAATATCTAAGAAAATTACATTTTATATAATGTTTCTTGTAATTATTAGTTTATATTGATAAATTCTAAATATTTTATCGGCCTTTTTTATTCTGTTTGAGCTTAATTTTTCATATAAATTTCTTATTAATATATGTAAATTTTTACGTATGAAAATTTGCATTGATCTGATATACAATTCTCTAAGAAATGTTTTTGAAGTAACAATACTTTTTTATACAATTTTTTATTCATAAAAAATTTTTAAGATAGTTATATATATTTTATGACGATTACTACTTATCTGCAAGGTATAAAAAGGCATTCTTGTATAGTTCAATGCAGATACAAATTACTATCTAATTTTTAAACAATTAAAAAATAAACATTATAAAAAATATTTTTATATACAAGGTGAATTTTTAAAATCCTAAATAATGAATATTCGTGTTTCAGTTGCAAATTCTAATTATTATGTGATATTATTGAGAAGATTTATGTACTTAATATACATATACATAATTCTTCGACATTTTTTCTGATAATACAAAACTTGTTGTAAATATATATTGCATACGCTGATGACAAAAAAATTTTAAAAAATATTTAATTTCAAATTTTATTTTTACTACCTAGATGTTATGTTTATATTGAAATTGCTTTTTTGCATGTTTTAAATATTTGGAATTCACTATTTATGTTGTAAGTAAACTTTTTTATGCGTTACTAATTTTCTACATATTTTTTCCTTGTAAAATATTCTATAAACTATACAGTATACCGCATGTTTTTCATTGTAAAACTAAATTTATATCCACCAAATATTTTCAAAATTTACAGTACTAGTTAGAAATAACATACAACATGGTATTTGATACAATAATGCGGAATTTTAAGTTTCATGCAGTTGATGCATATTTTTTATAAACAATTTTTAAACTATTTATTAGGCAGCAGTTAATGTAGCATTAATAAGTATAGATATTTAATTTGAGAGATTAAATACCGAATGAAAAATAGATTTTTATTCAATAGTTTTTGTCTATTAATTCTTGTGTAAATAGTCATATAAACATTTTGTATTATACACCTTACTTTATAAATTTTTATCAAAGACGTTATAAATACATTTAGAAAAACAGTCAGATAAATTAAGTTTTGTTTCTTAAACGTATTTTTTTATATAATAAATTTTTAAACATTTATATAATAACAAACTTTTTAGAGAATTACATAATAGTAGATAAGTTTTATATCTTTTGAGAGACATTTTGAAGGGCATTTTTGTATGCTAATCAGCTTTGAAATTCTTCAACATTTTTTTCAGCAAGTGTTTGATAAATGCATTTCATCGAAAAAATTATCAATAAAAAAGAAACCTCTAGTTTTTTTTAGATGTTTTTTAATATGTTATCAATATCAACAATTGACCAATATTTCACTAACATATTTAATATATTCAATTTTCAACTTTAGATTATAATGAAAGCCCATTTTTCCTATGGTTTAGATATCTTAAGAACCAATATCGTTATATTTTTACGCATAAATATGCACAGTTGATTTATAATTATTAAGAAACAATAGTTTCAAATTTTATTTACTTCAAACAATTGCGAAATTTCGTAAATTAGATATATTAATTTAATTATCATAAAATTTAAAAATAATCCATGAGTATGATTTTTAAATTTATAAAATCAAGAATTTTTGGTTTTTTCAATTGTTAATTTACAGATTGTAATCCTATTTTTTTTTAATCCCAAACAAAAATAAAATTTTTAATACGCTTGAGCACATATATTTCTTGGCAAAGTATCATGACTTTAAACACTATAACATATAAATTTGTGTTTTTATAAAGGAAGTCTTACAGATTCAATAAAATTTTTACTATAGAAAAGAAAATTGATTTTTTCATGTGTTAAATACTAAAAAATTCTTTCACAAAAATTATTATATATTAAGAATTTAAAAATTGTGCATTATGACAATATCTAAATGATTGATACGGTTGGATTGCCGGGGACGACCTCTTGGCCTACTAACTTACTTAGATTAAGAATAAAATTATTAGTTTTATAAGAAATCAGAACACGTCTTTTAGTTCTATTTACAAAGCTATTTTAGCTTTTTAGCAATCGCTCATGGCCAATCACTAATTGATCAAAAATGATCAAAAATCAACACATCATATATCAAGCTTATCTTGATACTATGGACCTATAATCACCAACAGTGATTAAATTTGATCAAAATTGACCAAATATCAACAACGTGAATTTAATATTAAAACTTCAAAAACGTCAGTTTTTTGCAAGTTTGACATATTTTTATAAAACCAGAAACCAATTGAAATCACTTGGTTTTTGACAAAGGCACATTGCCTCCAACTTCCCCCTCCCTTAATCTCCTCAGCTCTGAAGCATGCCGTATTACTATTGTACCATCTATGGTTTTTATTCATAAACATCTCCGTAAATTTTTGAAACAACTTCCCCTTGTTCCAAAAATTTTTCTTCGTTTTTTTTCGATCTGTTCATATTCTTAAGTAACACCTTCTGAATTATTTAAAATATTTTTATGTGTTTTCTTTTTCCTGTTAAAAATTCTTTTCTATAAGATTTGTACGTTCTAATACTTTTTTATGGTTTTATCTTTTACAGCTTCATTTGGTGACAAACCAATTCCGCGGTGGATCATATTATTGTAGTTCGCAACTACATTCATCAGTGATTCTTTAGTTATTTTTCCACTTTTTGTCAATGATTCGCGTATTGTTGTATTAGCGCGCTCTACTCTTCCTTTACTTTGGTGATAATATGGAATGGAAAATTTTTGTGTTACATTATGACTATATGCCCACTTTGATATTATTTTATTAGAGAACTCTTTACCATTATCACTTTGTAAAACTTTGAATGGTTGTTTTTCATATACATAATCAATAAATTTTACAATATTTCTAGCTTTTTTTGATTTACGAATTTCGCATAAATTCTTCTACTGAAATAATCGATTGCATGTTGGATGGAAAGGTATTAGATAAATAAGAAAGTAAATTAAGTTACTTTGAGTTTCGCATCATTTTAACAAATAAAGATTTTAAATAGTTTTAAAGTCAAGTTTATAACCAATCAACATTTTGATCATTTTAAACAAATTTAAACTTCATCTTTTACTAAATTTGCAATACAACCAATGATATTTAATTATTATTTTAATTCGCTAATATCAAACAAATAAAAATTTTAAGGGATAAATGTCACAAAATTGACATAATGAAAATGTGCTAGCTACAAATCAATCAGTTTTTTTAATTTCTAAATAAACGATAAACAACATTGCAACAGCAATGATTCTTTTATCACACATGTCCAGGAAATCAACCGCCATCAAGTCGCCTGGTTTTTCAATGTTTACAAAATTACAGCTTTTCTCAATCACCGGGTCATGCATTTTACACACCAAGCATTTTTTCAATATTTGTGAAGCCTGATTTTACATATCTGAATACCATTCTTATTTAAAATGTACAGAATACCCTTTCTGTGGTTATACTGTCGATGTGTTTGAAGAACTTGTTGCTCAAAATCGTTCATAAGTAAAATGTTCTCTGTTGCAGGCACTCTACTTAAAGCATTGGATACTAGCCTTCTCTTCCCCTCCCTGAAAATGGGAACAAACTTAAATTTTCCAATCGTTCGAACCATCTTCGAACTCTTGCAGAACCAAACTCTTGTTTCCTTTTTAACTCCGTCATTGCCTTGTGATCTGTTATCAAATCAAATTTAATCCCAATAAAGTAAAATTCAAACTTCTCCATCGCCCACAAAGAAGCTAGCACCTCTCTTTCAGTTATTGAATAATTTCTTTCACATTTAGATAAAGATCTTGATATGTAAGCAACTGCTTTGTCGTTTCTTTTAGAGGACTGCACCGATACCTAATAAAGAAGCATCTGATTCTAAAATAAAACAACCATTGGGATATGGTATATACAATTCCAAAAATTGTTTCAACACATTCTTGATTTCTTCAAATGCTGATTCTTCAACTTCTGTCCACATAAATTTCACACCTTCAAGTAAAAGTTTGTATAGAGGAGCTAATTTTCCGTTATTTTTTCGATAAACATCCTGTCAAAATTTTTCATTCCAATAAAACTTTGGTGTTGTTTTTTATTACGTGGTGATTGATAATCTTTAATACCTTGTTTCCGTTCTAATTTTGGTTGCACTTTATTATTGCTAATATCATATCCTAGAAAACTGACTTGTTCTCTACATTCAACACTTTTCTCCTTGTTCTCTGTAAGACCATATTTTTTAAGTCTTTTACGTACAAGTCTAAGATTCTCATCATTTACTTCTATAGACTCACCAAATATTAATATATCACATATATTTTTCAGTCATCTTTCACCAATCAAATCCTTAAACATTATTGTCATCGCTCTTTGAAAAATAGCAGGACTATTCTTAAATCCCTGTGGCATCATTTTAAATTGCATAAACCGATTGCCCATGTAAAATGTTTTTTTATGCCTTTCTTCATTCTTGATTGGAATTTAAAAAAATCCATCTTCAAGATCAATCACAATGAAAAACCTTTTATTCCTTAAGTTCGCGACAATCTCTAAAATCTTTGGCAGACTGAACTCATCTTGCTGATCCAAATCATTCAATTTTCGAAAGTCTACACAGAACCTTAATTTACCATTAGATTTTCTTGTCACCACTATGGGATTTAACCATTTTGAGGTTGATTCCTCAATCATATTTTTCTGCTCAAGCTGCTTTATACAAAACCTAAAATCTTCTTTATCTTTTATCGATTTAATAGGTCTAGTCCAGCTAACGAAGTCTCCAGGCTTCGTGCAAATCTCGCATTCAGCAGGAATAGCAGTTTTAGCCAAAGAAAAAACCTTTATATCATCATATACTATCATAATATCATTACTGTTTATATTTTCATTTATAAAGAGATCTAAAGTATGTTCTTCATTTTGATAGATAATGTTTACATTTATCTTTCTATTAACGACGATCATACTACCATCTATCGTCAAAAAAATTTCGTTGTTTTTAACATTTTCAGTGATTTCATGTTTCTCAAAGCACCAGAGCAAACGAACGAACTTACAGCGCCCGTGTCAATTATTGCTTGGTGATCAACACCATCTAAAAATATTCTTCTCATGTCTAATCCTTCATAGTGACATTTGGATCTGCCATCCTCAACATTTTCTCATCTTTACAATCCTTAAAGTAATGTCCATACTTAACACATCAAAAGCATTCATTAGCTTTTCTTTTTTCATGATATTTTTCTACTGAAATCTTATCTTTGTACTCATAAATACCTTAATATACTTGTCTTCTAGATTTTCTCTTATTCTTTCCAAAACAATGTTTAAGTCGCTTTCTATTGCGTGAACAATTATTTTCAGGTTTATCGGCATATTCATGGATCTTAGATATTTCAATACCTCTTTTTCAGAAATTTTCTGAATTTTAGAAAAATACTTGCACCTATGAATTAAATGTTCTTATGATTCATCATGATACTTCTTCAAGTGTGAAATATCTCTTTCAGTACAAAATTCAATTACTTTTTGTATAAAATCTGACCAAGTTTCCGGCAATTCATCACTGGCACCAGCTTCATAATACCATTCTTTGAGCTTATCCGATCCTCTCATTGCCACTTCAGTCATTTTCCCACAAGTTGTTCGATTCTCAAAACCAACCATTCCTTCTAGCATGAAGAACACTATTTTTATGTTTTTTTCACTCATACCTCGACTGAAAGTCGGCCAATTTCGCACTGGAAACTTAGATCCTTGTTTCATATGCGTTTTATTCAAATCAAAATTCTTAGAAACAGAATTCAGTTTCAAATCATTTGATGTTTTGTCATCAGGGTTGGATTGCCGGGGACGACCTCTTGGCCTACTGGCTTACTTAGATTAAGAATAAAATTATTAGTATTATAAGAAATCTGAACTCGTTTTTTAGTTTTATTTACAAAGCTATTTAAGCTTTTTAGCAATCACATATGACCAATCACTAATTGATCAAAAATGATCAAAAATCAACACCTCATATATCAAGCTTATCTTGATACTATGGAACTATAATCCACCAACAGTGATTAAATTTGATCAAAAATTGACCAAATATCAACAACGTGAATTTAATATTAAAACTTCAAAAACGTCAGTTTTTTGCAAGTTTGACATATTTTTATAAAACCAGAAGCCAATTGAAATCACTCGGTTTTTGACAAAGACACGTTGTCTCCAACTGATACCTTTTTAATTAGGATTAATACTGATTTACTCAATAATTTGCAAAAAAAAAGACACAAACAATTTAATATCATCTTATAATAGCGCATTTATCAAAATTAAATTTATCTTAAATAAAATAATAAAACTTTAAAGTAAAAAAATTATAATGGTTATTTTTACCACACGAAAAACAAAGAAAATTGAGATAACAATATAATCAAGTTTATAGCAATAAATGGTTTTTTAAGAATATATATATTCATATTTATAATTTGCAATTTAGCTACTTTATATGTATATATATTTTAATATATTTAATTCAAATGAATTATCTCATATATTATAAATTTTTTCTATTTTTTTCATTAAAAAAAACAATCATTAATAAATTTCTAATTACAAATCGCTAATTTACATTTTTATACAAAAACTTTTGTATTAGTATTACGACATTAGCATTAAAATACAATTGATGTTCTTAGTATTTTCTATTTATTTTATCTTTAAACAATTCTGGGTTTAGGCTCAAATACTATTAAAAGTATTACATTTTCATATATAAGAGTCTTTCTAAAGAAATTAAACAAATGAATCTTTCCTACAAAGAAAACCTTTAACAATAAAAACCAAAAAACCATAAGAGAAAAAGTAATCAAATTTTAGGATTGTGCATATGGCTTTTTTCAACATAATATTACAGAAATATTGCATCAAATTATTTCTATTTTTTTGTGTCTAATATTTATAATATAAAAATTTCTAAAAATGATATGAATAATCTATCGATATGATAAAACATTTAGATAAAATTTCTATTTCACTAATAAATAATGCTAAAAATATTCTGTAGTTGCTTTTTGGTAAATTTCAAAACTGTAAAATAATTTAGTTTATAATAAAATTAGCGAATAACCTTATTTTGAAAAAAAATTAAAAAAATGATTGCAATTAACACAAAATAAACAAATGAATTCAAGTGACCTAGAAGGTAAGAAGTCAAACTTTAAATTGTTATTTAGATTAAAGATTTCACTTAAATACATTTAGATCACAACGCATCGAAGAATTAACAATTCGGTTAAAATTAAATTCAAATACTTTATAAGTTGCATTGTTGGTTGTAAATATAGCAATTAATTTCATAAGTATTTTTAAAATATATTTTATGTCATTTCAGTTCGAAATGTAAACATTGATGAGGTTTTTGGCAAGGTTAAAAATTTACTTATTTATCATCAACAGACAAAAAATTTTGCTAATTTGAAACAGAAAAAAAAGTTTAATTAAGAGAACATTTGTTACTTAGTATATTTAAGAGTAATAAAATAACTATCAAAATAGATAAAAATCTTAATTAACATGAAATAAAATATTGTTGAATGTTGCTTATTTTTTTAACATGAACATAAATTGTAAGAATTGCGTCAAAAAACATACCAAAAATAATAAATATTTAATTTAAATGCCTGAAATTTTATATTTCATTTCTAGAGAAAAAATTTTATAAATAATTTCCTATTAATTTAACCCACCAAAAAATAAAGAAATAAATATAGGGAACCAACATGCCTAATTGTAATTATAGTATCTACGGTGATCTTTTGATAATGAATGTACTATTAAATCCAAAACAGCTTTTAATTTTCATAGCGTGAAATTGTATATTTGGTTATATTTACAATTTTGGTGAGAATACTCACCATAAATACAACCAAATATTTTTGAAAGTTTTGTCATGAATTATTTACGACTTGTAATTTACGAAGATTTGTTTTTTGTATATTTAAATTTGGTACTAAATATGATAGTTGAAACCTATCTGTTTTTTAGTTTGGATTTTGATGTTTACTGGTTATAGTGTCATAACCTTCATAACACTTAAACTATTTATAAAATTTATTATATATTCAATAATACATAAATATTGATATCAATTTTTTCTTATAGTTTTTATGTTTTAAATAATTTTATGACTATGAAAACAACCCTAATAGGATGGAAATGCCACTGTTTTAGGGGGAAATACAATCCCCAAGGAACAGTGTCGAAAACATCTTCCATAACAACCATTAGTCCAGTAGCTGTAAGATAGGACAGAACACAGATATATCGATAATATATCAAATCAAGCGGTTTTATTATTTTTTGATAGTTTGTCAAAATAAAATATAAATATGTTGAATTTTAAATATAATAGAGCATAAAAATTTTCTTAAAAATATAATAAAGATATTCATAATTTTAACTTATTAAATTTTAATGCTTTTTTTAGCAAAAATAAATGCATAAAAACCTAGAATCCGATAGCATCTTCAATATAGAGATTTACGGAAAAAAAGATTGCAGCATTTATTAAACGAAATAAATTAGTAGTAGTAAGCGCCATATAATCTCTTTAGCCAAATTTACATTCAAGCAGCTAAATCTTACGATTTTAACAATTATTGCTGTGAAAAGACTATCTTATAATTATAAAATCAATTATTGGATTAATTTTCGTTATAAATTTATTGAAATTACTTTATTTCATAATACTTTCACGCCACAAGTCGAATTTATTTAGAAGATTACATAAATGATTGGATATTTAGGTGCAGAAACAAAGATTACATAACTTATATTGTAAAAAAAATATTGTGGGCTTCTAGAAAAAATCTATAAAAAAACGTTTTATTCTAATTTTTGTAAATTTTTGCAATGAGTGCTTTATTTTAAAAATTTAATTGTAAAAAAGATAATGTTTTTTTTTGCCAATAAAATTCTATTGTGAAAAAACTACATACATATGTGTTGTATGCCAACATACACTAGATAAAACATATTTTAAAGTTTTCTTTTATGGTAATTTATTTCTGATTGATATTGAACCAGTTTTAGTGTAAATTGAACTGATTTAACACAATTCAATATAATTTGATGTAATTGCCATCAATGAAATAAAATAAAAAAGTTTTGCTTAAACTATAAAAGCAATCTTGTTAAAAATAAAAAAAATAAATGTTCAGCAATAATTCTATTATTTTAAAAATAATAAATTTACAAGTAACCATAATATTGCATATAATAATAGAAATAAGCTGATTCTTTTATTGAATTATATTGCTTAAGTAAATGGATATCCGATGGATACCGCAATATGTTTTTACTAAAAATTTTTTTTGTGCTAAAAATTGATCAATAATACATATAAAAAAAGATAGAAATTAATGTTGTATAATTTTTCTAATTTATTTACACATAAAATACAATTATAGTATATTGGTATCAATTTTAAACATTTCGAAAAACAAACATTATTTTTTTTCATTAATAGATAACATCTAAATGTTTATTTTTAATTTTATCAATACATTTAGTTTTTTCTCAAATAGAAAATTATTAGATGAAAATAAAGTGTTCTCTAAAACAGAAACTTTTTTTACTTTAAAAAAACTGTTAAAACTATATTGTATTGCGTCAATATATTTTTTATAATTTTGATTGTAGCCTTTATTATACAATAAGCGTTACTTACTTTTTGTCTCAATTCATTATAACTTTGGTATGAGATAAATTTATAAGAGATTTCACACTGCTGTTTTACAAAGCTGCTTCGGTTGTTTAAGAGGTATTGGTCTTACAGTGAGTGTTCATGTGAAAAAAAGAAGTATTTTTTGGTGTCATAAATGCAATGTAATTTGGTTCCTTTATATCGTAACTAAGGAGTGATGGGTTTCCGTAAACGCAAGGCGACACAACTACTATTACTTATACTACAATTTTTATTGATATGAAATATATATTTTACTTTTTTATTATTATTTTTTACACAAATTTCTTTGTGTATTTTTTCTAATTTATGAAAAAATTAAAATTTTTTGTTATATGGAAATAAATTAAATAACTTTATTATGTATACCAATTTTCTTTTATATCAAAATTCAAATACTATTTCAATACTATAACAATAAAATAATTAGAAATCGCTATAAATTTTGATTTAGAAACTATAAATTTTTAATTAATAAAACATGTGGTAATTTATATCACATAAAGATTATTGTTTATTTTTCGAATGTTCCTACCTAATAGTCATCTAAATTTCTTCGACATAATATTTTACTTTGGTTATTTTTATAATCCTAACTACAATATTTTTTTTTTTGATTTCGCTTTGTGTTACTTAATTCTTTTATATATTTAGATATTTCTGTTATAATAATGCGTACAGATTATGGTTTTAGAAAATTAAAATTATTTTACAACTAGAAGGTAACAATTTGTATAAAATGATCGAATAAAAAATTTTTAAAAAATACAAATAAAAGAATCTAATTTTAAAATTTCAATATACTTGAGATATATTTATGTGAATATTTTTTGTTTCTGATACAAATATTGCCTTGCTTTTTTGTGTTTCACTTATAAATTAAATTTTTTTTCTATTGATTTATATTCTTAAAAGAGTTTTTGGTCTTGTTTTAATTGAATTAAATCGTATTGATATTTTTTATTGGTTTGCAAATGTGATATTTTAGATATAATCCAAAATATTTATTTTAAAAATTTTGTTTAATTATAAAAAACTTTAACAATAATTTCAATCAAAAATGATGAGTAAATGTGTATTTTTCTCAGAGAACTGTATATAAAACGATAATTTGCATTACAAATTTTTAACCTTTATTTAGAAATATAATTTTAGAGGTTTTACAAATGAATTACTAAAATTTAACCTTTATACTTGGATCTTAATTTTATATTCCAAAGTATAAAAATAGCACAAAAATATAATTGAAGTTTATAGTGCGTTTATGTTTCAATAATCACATAAGAAATGTTGTAATAAAATTTTAAAATGCTTTCTGACGTTACTTATATCCACATTACCACCTTTGTAGTGATTATTTAAAATATACTGTTGATCTAATACTGTATAATTTGATCCAATTCTATTTTGAATATTTGTTTTTGATATGTATTGTTTTTTTTTATGCTTATAGGCATGATCAGCATTTTTATTGTTTAAACATTTTTTAATTAGATCATAACGATTCAACAAAATCAAGTCTTTATGACAATTACGATCCAAATACAATGATATTTCTACATACGTCAACCTTCCATTTTCTTCTAACAGTTTTAATATACAAAACATTGGTGTTGTGACTGTTATTATGAAGCCATTAAATTCAAAAACAACGGGAGATATTTCATAATTGAAACTTAAAATTTATTTTTATTTTCCTGATTAAATGTGTTTCTTATTAAGAATGATAGACTTTGGAGTGTTGGTATAAGAATATGTTGACATGGTTCGATTTTCCAGTCTTGTTTTGATAAAATTTTACTTTCACATATTTTTGATTTACTATACAAAGACCTTGTTAATTCTTCAAATGAATTTTCTGAACATTTTTCATTAGAATCATTAACAACAATAACGGTAAACTCTTTCTCCTGAGAAAATTTTAAGTTTTTATTGTATGCAGGGTTTTCAATATTATTTGTTTTATTCTCTTTTGGATTAATATCAATCTCAGAAATTTTGATGTCTAAATCAGTTTTTTTAGATTGAGCACTATCCTGTCCATAAATTATTATTTTCTTCTGAAAATCTTTAACCAATCTCAAGCCTTTGGATCTATATTCTGAATAAGATTTTTGATTCAAGCCTTCGATAAATTTCTTCTCGGAAATTAAATTCGAATCATCTTCAAACAGTCTTAACATGAGGTCTTCAATCATTTTTTTGTTAAGATGAATATCCTTTTTAAATATAAGCGAATACTCGAAAAGCTGATTAAGTGGTTTATTTTTTGATTTTAGTATGCGGTTGATTTCATTTAAAAACACAGATTTCAATTTCATGTCATTGCATTCTTTGGCAACAATTTTCGAAAGTTTATTTATCAAATTTATTGGAAAATGATATTTTTCTAATCGTGATGAATAACTTTCTACTAGTTTACATGCTTCATGAAAAGAATCGTCAGGAGACATAATGATTTGTTGCTTTTTGCACCAATCTGTGTCAATTTTTTGATTTTTTATGTTTCTATTTTCAAGTTTTTTTTGTAATTTATTACTTTTTTCTATGTCGTTTAATGATAAACTATCGTAAAAACAAATTTGGTTGTGTTTGTTGTTTTTTTTGCTGTAACATGCTTTATTCTCGATATTTCTGTTTATGATGGATATTTTATTGTTGTAAATTATATCGTGTATCTTTGATATTATGAAATTTTCAAGTTGCATCAGAAAAACCTCTTCAGAATCAATAATAATCATTAAATCGAACAAAAATTTCGTTTCCTTACCAAATATAAACGAATACAAAACATAATCGATTATTTTTTCACGAAAACACACCATCATACTTCTTAATTTATTGTTGATATGGATACATGAACGCTCATCAAATATATTTTTGTTCATGTTCATTTGCTTTTCGAGTAACTCAAATGCCTTTTCATTATAACAGCTGGAATCACTTAAAAACAGAGTAATTTTAATTATATAGGCATCTAGAAATGTTTTTATTAGAAAACCACAGCGATTACTGTTTAATAAAACGAAGTATCTTCGTATGTATTTTTTTAATATGCTTTCTTTACCATCGGAAAAAACGGAAAATTCATCAAATATTACTTCTACTACGAAATTAAACATTTTTTTTAAAACACAATTTGAAAATATATTTAATATTCCAAAGAAAAAATGATGAACTTCAGTGAGATCTTGTTTATTTGTCAATTTCGAAATATATTTTTTTAGATTTCTCTTCATAGAAAGCTTTCTTCCTAAAAATTTATCGATTTCCTCAAAAATATCATCCAAATTCATAGTTTCCATTCTTTGAAGACAGCTTAAAATTTCGGTATTCTTGATGGCCAAAAAATCCTTAAAACCACGAATAAACGTTTGCTTTCGAGTGTCACACAATGTTTCATCAGTTTTTTGATGTTCTTTTTCGTGAAATGTGGTCTTTACAGTTTGAATCAAAAACAAGTTGACCGTTGGCTTGAAAAAACAACTTTCATCCTTGCCGGTTTTCATAGTTTGAAAATTTACATTTTTTGCAGATATAAATGGTTCTTCAAAAATTTGTGCGCCAAGTTTTTTGTATAATTTTATAAATTTTGAGTATTCTAAGGTATAATTCTTCCTACAAAGACTTAAAAAGAAATTCAATGTGGTCTCATACAATTCCTCCATGGGTTTAATGTTTGAGCATACAATATAATTTAATTAAAAAACATCGTTGAGTTGCAATAATGTCTTTAAACAAGAAATATGACATGTCAAATGTTAAATAAGTTTCAAAATATTGTTTTATGTGTTTTATCGCATACATTATTTTCTAATTCAGAATTTTATTTTAACTGGTTTTTCAATTTGTTGTACACCAAAAAAATATATACTAAATTTATTAAAAATGTTGGCTATTTGGATTTTTAAACCACACATACATGTATATTTAATTATTTTTGATTGTTCTTGAAAACACTATAAAGATTTAAATAGGCTAATAAAAAAAAAAGAATATCTTTGCTAAATTTTTTTATTCGAGCAATGTACTTTCAGACATTAGCAATTAATTGTAATGATGTTTTTTCATTCATTTAAGTTGCGATTAAAGGTTTTATCGAAAGGATTTTAGTTCTGATGCACAAAATTTTAGAAATACAAAATAAGATTTGAAAAAAAGGTGTTTTTAACGACAATATAGGCACCTTTAGATTGTCAACATATAAAAGTAATTAACACTTAAACAACATTACATATAATTTGTAAATCACCCAAAGAAAAAGAAAAAAATTAAAAAAAAACCTTTAAAGTGGTAAGATATAAGAATGAGGCATTTTAATGTTGTCCTACCTGATACGTTTAATACCATTCAAATGGTATTTGTGAAACCAGGACTCAACCAAGGCAACCTTCTGGTGAGGTCCATATGAGTGTTGCTCAAAGATTCATCGCTGAGCTTTTATAAAGATATAGATGCATAATTTTAAGAGAAAAGAAAGATTAAAATTTCGTTGGTAAGGTTATTATTGAATTATTATCTATATTAATTTTCTAATGAGGTAATACATCGGGATGGTGCTTATGGCGGCATCACAACCGTCAAAAATGAAAGTAGAAAAAATTTAAACTAATAAATATTTCTAACAATAATTTTAATATTTGTTTATTTTTTTTATTCTTTCTTGTTTTAGTATAACATAGAGAGTCAATGTCGAGTAAACTCTTTGATTTTCCCTATCAGTTGTGGAATTTCACTTTCGAGCTCATCGCTCAATTATAGTTCTACAAATTGCTGTATATTATTATAAATGATATAAACTTCAAAAAAAGTATAAAACCATCGTTTGATGTTTTAAAAAATGCAACGAAATCTATAAATATTGCCAACGGTTGTTATGATCGATGATAGGCTTACGAAAATGTTAATAAAAGAAGAGAAAAATAAAAATTTATAGGTTTCAATCTTTATTAAAGTGATGGTAAGATCGAATCATAAATTTGATGTTTGTTTCGGCGTTATAGTTACTATTCTATATAAATCTTGCTGTATTATTTCTTATCGGCACTGGAATCTTTTATATTCATTCTTTTTTATTTTTAAAATACTTTTGATCAATTGCCATTTGATTAGCTGCCACAATTTCCACCTTTTTAGACCTAATTTAGAGTATACTGCAACAAGTACAAGCTTTTATAATATATTAGATTCATCATCATAATTTACAAATATTAAGCTAAAAACACCTAAAATATTTTAAAAAGGTAAAATTTGGATTCTTATGACAAATTTAAATATGTCACAATGGCAATATAGCTTTAGAATATATATATATATATTAAGTTTATTTTTGCAAATTAACAAATATAAACTACTAAATAGTTGCAAAATTTGTTGATGAACTAATACAAAGTATTAAAAGGGTAATTTTAGAAAAAACAATACCTTTATGATAAATTAAGGGTTTTGAAATCATTAAATACATCATTTACAAAATAAAGAAAAAGAGTTGTTTTTTACTACACTGAAAACTAATGAATAATGCTTGACTGGTATAAAACACCATTCGAAGCTATTTAATTAATCTTTATATGGTGTTTAAATTCATTACGGATATATGATAATTCTTCAGTATATGTTCTAAGATAGAAAATTATAGATATAATCTTTGTTATCTTCAATCTAAATATTTATATGCTTGAAGAATTTTCATTTTGAAAAAAAAATATTTTTTTCGTCTTTTAATATCAAAAATACAAAAAAATAACTTTATTTAAAACAATTTCATAACCTAATTATGTATATATATGATAATATAGCAAGGTTCTATAACATGAAATGTGCATAAAATATTGCAAGGAAACGTTCTAATAGCATTATCTCCTTTTAAATAGGAATATAATTAGTATTCTATAATATAGATTGTTACAAACAATTTTTAATCTTATTACTTCACATACTCACAGAGGATCATAGTTACACTAATCGTTTTTTAATTTATATAAATTATACTTTCAACATTCTTTAAACCTCTAATATATATTAAATATTACTGTTATTCCTACAAATAATGAACAACAAAAAAAATATATAG
Source organism: Edhazardia aedis USNM 41457 (assembly GCA_000230595.3). Taxonomy (NCBI): domain Eukaryota; kingdom Fungi; phylum Microsporidia; family Culicosporidae; genus Edhazardia; species Edhazardia aedis. The sequence goes on from AFBI03000042.1 coordinate 222,212, forward strand.
AAAAAAAAATTAAAAATCTGGTACTTGGCGGAGTCCAACAATCAACAAAAAAACTTTTTAGATAATGTTTCAATTTCTTTGATTCTGTTACTGTTCAAGCTTTTTGATATAGAGTTCTGACATAAGTTCTTTTTTTGACACAGTTGGACGAAGATGAAAAGTTGATATCAATATATGAATAAAAACATTGTTATAAATATCAAATATTATATATTTTATAAATTGTATTGTAAACCTATTTTTAAAGAAATGCACCAAATACGTAAATTCAGAAATTGATCACTTAAACAAATAAAAAACTTATATCAACATTTTAACGTCAATTTTTATCTTCTTTTGATAAATAAATCAACAATAAATCATTTCATGTCTTCTCAGCAATAGTAAATTATTTATTAACTCTTTGAACTATTAAATGATATAGTTTAAATTTTTTTAATATCATAATTTGACATACAAAATCAATATAAAAACATTTTTTACCAATTTACTCTCAAAATATTCGTAAAAATTATAGTCTCAATGTATAAAAGTTAATTTTTTTATTAAAAACATATTTAAAACATATTTTATATTGTAAACTTCGGCTAAGTTATTATATAGTAGACAAATTGCATTAAAAAATTTAAACAATGAAAAATAGAAATCATATAATATAAACAAAAAAATGCATTTGGAACATTTGTGTTTTTATTATACTTCAAAAAGTTTAGCTGTAAAAACTTGACTTTATTCCACATTAAAATTGGTTACAGTTAATATGGTTTATTTTGCTGACATTTTATTTCAAATGGAACGTTTATTTTGACACAAAATATAAAATATAATATTTAATTATAATACGATTATACTTTAAACAAAATACAAGTAAAAAAAAAGATTCAATTAAAAGTATTTATTTTTAAAAACCAATTATTTATTACATTTGTAATAAGAACTGTAAAGGTTTCACATACTTGTCCAGAAATGTTCAAGTTTTTTAACTAACCAAAAACCTCTCAACAGAAAGTATATTGATCTAAAGCATTTGCTTTAAAAGAAAATCTGAATCCGCAAAATCATTTAGAATATGGCTACTATTTATTTAAAAATATATAAAAATGTTTAATTATTATATAATTAAAAAAATAAAATATGAAATTAAAAATTTAAAATTAGTCAATATACACATTAAAATCTGTTTTGTAAACAAATTTTATTTTTTAAGTGAGAACTTCTTCATGTTATTCTAATCATTTTACTTTTTATACCTTCATTTGATTGTTTAGTAATGTATCAATTGTATTTTTTTGCAAATTTCTATTATATCATTTTAATTCCAATTCATTTTGTTTGAAACACAATTCAAAAATATAACCAATTTAAAAAAACTCAAACATTTAAAATCGATCAATTATAAAACAAAAATTTTCTTGATAGTTTTTATCAAATAATCAATACTAAAAAAAATTCAACATTATACACCTTTCACTCTGTGATTAATAAAATTCGATCAATAAAAATGATATATAAATTTTCATTATCATATATTAATACCAAATTAACTTTAGCCTTAAAAATATAAGAATAGACTTGGGTACTAATCAGCATGTTCTATGTATAAATATTTATCTATTATAAAAAAGAGAATTATATGAAACACATTGCTTCTTTTGCATTGCAATCTTTCAACCATCATTTTTCCAATCATCCTAAAGAAAGGTTAGCATTTTAAAAGGGATATATTGAATGAAATATTTGAAACCTGAACTGATTCATATTATTTAAATGTCTTTTTTAAAATTATATATGATATGAAAATAAACTAATGCTGGTTATAAACCATACATGTTAACTCTTTGGTAGAACATGGCAAAGTAATGAAATTAGAAAAAGAAGAAACATTTTGTTTATTATTATTTTATCGAAATTGTGTAAATATATATTTTTTTGTAATACTTTAACAGTAAAGCACTTCTTTTTCCGTATTTAGAATCTTTTTTATTCATTACGCATTCTACTTGCATCAAAAAACAGATCATTCAAAAGAAACGACATATTTTACGTAAAAATAAACATGGAATTAAATTTTTTAAAAATAAACCAAAACATCAATAAATATTGTTATTAAATAATAAAGTAAACGTTTAATGTAATATTGAAACAAAAAAGCGACTTGATCTCTTATGCCTTTTTATATATTCAAAAAAGTTCACACAGGCTTTAAATATGAATGAAAAAGATTAAGTATAAAACAAAATGCACCAAAAACATCTATTTAAGCTTAAATAACAGATTTATTGTTTAACACGCCCTGTTTTTTATTTTTTTTTACTTTAACCTAATTATTTAGAATTAAAAGCTTGGTTACTAATTTGTTACTCTTGAGTAGATTTATAGTGTTTAAAGACAAGACAAGCGTAAAATGGTATATATTCAGAATAATTAATGATAAAAAATAGAAAAAAAACGTACTAGAATGTTATCTAGTTTATACACTTTTAGAATATTTTTCTTATAATAAATTATGGAAAAAATTGCATAGAGATCACTAAAAAAAAATTTGAATATAAAAATTTCTCATCTACATGTTTAATAATTTTAATAAAAATATAACTTTAATAGCTTGTGATATTTAAAACAAATTATTCTTAGGGTAAATATATGGAAATAATGATAGAATAAATTTATTTTAATATATAATTACAAATTTATTAAAAAAATTCGTTGTTAAATAATTTACACCCATAAAATCAATTAAATTTTTTTTTATTTAAATTTTCAAATAATTTTAACAAAGGTTTGGTTTTGTGCTTATTAACGAATTGACCAAATTATAATACTTTTTTTGTAAAAAATATAACACGAAAAATTAGAAAAAGTTAAAAATTATATAGCAAAGGATAAAATAACCAACTAAATTTTTTTTGTTAGCAGAATTGTAGTTAACAAAGAATTAATTGCATCAATAACTTTGCATTAATGCCGTTATATTTTTTTAATTGAATTTTGAAAACATTCAGATTTTTTTATAGTTTTTGCTCTTTGTGTTTTCGTAAGGTTATAAATAACGTAAAAAAATAAATTTTTTTAGAAAATGTTAGAGATTTTTTACGTTATTTATTACGATATATAATTGGCTGAAATATTTTTCGTGAAAAAAGGTTTTTTTTACAGCAAAAAAACATATTCTTATGTTATCGAGTCATATTGAATAAATTTAAATTTTTAATTTGAAACTATATCAAAAAAAAATGGTATTCTTTTTTTATATCCAAAATGCTAAAAATTACACTTGCGTAAATTATAAAATGCACAGAATAATAAATGAATACAAAAATCTAAAATAGAATCATTTAAGTATATTTATAGGCAAAATTTAAATTTTTTTGGCGTTTCCTTGTATTTAATGTTTTTTCAAATCATATAACACAAATTTTGTCATAAAACGAAAATTGATGTATTTAAAAACAGAGGCGCTAAACTCATGTTTAAAAAAATTGTAATAATTTAGATATAAGAATATTTATTAAAAAAAATTGTTACATAATATAAGCTAGTGGAAAACAACAAAAGGAGAGAATATTTATGTTTGATGTATGATTTAGTTCAATAAACATAATTAATAGATAAAATTTTACATGATTATTATAAAATGATTAAAATTGTTTTATTAATGGAAAAAAAACTATTATACGTTTTAATCAACACAAACAGCATTTTTTTTTGCGATTTTTATATATCTAAAATGCTCCATTGATCTAATATTTAAATGTAAAAATAAAAAAGTGCGCAAATTAAGTGTGTAGAAAAATATTAATTAATAAAAATTACCGTAATTTTTTAATTTTTTTTTCAAATATTTAAAAAGAAAAAAAACGGCACAAACAAACTTCATTACTGAAACGATTAGACTAGCTCCATGTGTAACACGTAAAAACCACTATTTATTAAAAATATTGTGTCTGTAACAAAAAAACCAAAAATTCACTTCAATATAAATTTAAATCACATTAAAGTGACATTTTAAATAAATACACGATATTTTATATTGTTTTTTTATTTTTAAACGGGTTAAAAATATGAATTCACTTTTGTTCAAAATTTTAAGCAATTATGACTAGTTTTTTTTTGATTTTACTTTTACAATTTAATATGTTTATAATATAAAGTGTCGTTCCATCTATTTATTTTGCTTTTTATTCTTTTTATGTTTATTATTTATACTATCGCGCTGAATTGAATTTATTATCTCTTTTATATCATACAGTAAACATTGTATTCAAGCTCTAATATACAATTCATATAAACAAAAAAGGAATTTTTTGTTTTTTGAATTTCTATTACTTTTTGTTTTCTATCGCTGTTTCTCTAGTACAAATAAACTTTTGAGGTATAATAATTGATAAGTGTATAGTTTTCGCACACATTTTTTATTATTATTTTATAATTATACAGAATTTGATCGCATATAAGAAATTATTAAATAAAAATCTATATATCAGTGTCAGATTACCGTATACAATTTTAATATTAAGGGTCAGAAATATTAAGGTCTTTCATGATATCGATTAAATTCATTGCTTATTGAATTCAATATTGTGCTTTTCTTGTGTATTATATAAAATTAGATTTTATATGCATCTTCGTTTAAACATCAAAATTGTTCGAAATAAAAAATTATACTTTTTAGCTGGTAATATTAGGAATGAAATTAATTTATCTAGATATATCCATTTGATTATATTAAAAACATTACAAGCATTTATTTATTAGAAATTCATATTTAAAAACAAAACTTAGTGACTCTATTTTTGTCATGTTACATTCGCTAAAACATTCTAAACGATTTTTTATTGGATCAAGATGTATATGAATTTCACAATATGTGAATTTTTTTCTAATTTTATATATTCAATATATAGAAAAATCTTCAACATACGAAATTCAATCGGATTTTGTTAGTTTTGTACAAAATATCATTGGTGATATTTTAATAGGTACAATTTTCACTAAAAAATTTGAATGTCTTTTGTCGCTATCTCTTAATAAATTTATAATACAATAAAAACAAGCATTGTTTTAAAATATGTATATGGAAATTGACAGACTTCTATGGAATAAATTTTTTCGATCATTAAATTCTGTTTCTTCATAAGCATTATTTCAAATAATGTTTAAAATTAATAAAAAAAATACCAATTTCAAAATAAAAATGCATGAGATATTTAATCATTTAAATATTTTCATAACTATTTTTTTCTTGGATAGTCAATTATTAATAAATTAAAAACACGTTATAGATATATCTTATTAAATTTATTATGAATCACATAGAAAAAAAATTTTTTTAGGAGATTAGAATACAAAAAAAATAAATTAAAAATTTTTGATTATTCTGAAAAAATATATAATTGAATGTTAAAATTTATTACAAAAAGTCTTACAAATCTAATATCTGATATATAAGAAATATCGCAAAGTTTGATCTTTTGAACTGTGCGCAAGAAACAATCAAAATTTTTTAACCAATATATATTAAAATTTACCAATAATGCGCATAAAAAAATTAGTAAAAACCTTAAAAATAAAAAAAAAAGAAATTTCTTACATTTATGTGATGGTTTTTATTCTATCTTGTGTTTTTTCAAACCAAAAAAATCAACTAATAAAAGCATTCTATTAAATTGTTTTTTCTTATATATAAATTCACTATCTGTTTTATTTAAAAACAAAAAAATGTTAGCTGAAATATAAGATACGTCAATTAACGCCGTTTTATGTGTTTACTTACAACAAAAAGCCATTAATATAAAAAAAATGCATAGACTAAAATAATGTTTCACTAATTTGTTGTATTTTTTATTTTCAAATAAAAAATTGTTGGCAAATACAAAAGAAACTTTAATATCACCAGTATGTTTATTAATATTAGATTTTTGATTTATATGTATTTTCATCATTTAAACATATCAAATCAAAGGGTATGTTATTATTACAAAAATATTAATTAATCTTTTGATGATTGATTATTAAGTAATCTTATACTGTTTAGATTATTACATATTTTTGTGTTAAATTTATTTTCTGGTTATTTAGCTTTAGCGACTGCCTACACACAATAAAATCATAATGTGTGTTTATTTTGCAAAAATTTTTTGTGTGATAATATATATTATAAATTGTTTATTTATTACATTACATATAAATTGTAATATTTTTTGTGCTATTATTTTATAATATGTTGTCATAGTATACAGATATTTAAATATATTTTTTTATTGAACAGCAAATATAAAATTTAAGTTATACGAAACAAGTTTTTATTTTAAAGCAGTAGTTAGTTCTATAGAAATATTTTTATGCAAAAAACAGAAAAATCTCATTCTTAGCACTATAAATTTTTTATATGCTTTCTCTATATACTTTTCATTACTTCAAATTAAAAATTTTGTTTTCATGCAAAAAAATAAAAGTAAAATGTTATACAAAGCGAAATACATTTTATATCTAATTTTTTTATATAACTAATCACGTTTTTTTGTTTTTTCTGCAAATTAATGTATTTAGACCAGTTTGTTATGAAAAATGTTTTGTAAAAATTTACTATTAACTTTGTTTCACAAAAAGAAAATTTATGAAATTTATATATGTAGTAGTGTTTAAAAGGTTTTAGTAATATTGTGTAATACCACAAAAAATTCAATAGATATACGCTCAATAATATTTTAAAGTCTTTAGTAACGTTGTAAAAGGTTTAATACGGAATAAAAAAATGAATATATTGTTGGATTGGTAAACATCCGAAATGATGAAGAAATCACCCTTATTAAAGATCGATCAAAAAAAATGTTTTTATTTAGATGAACCGCATAATGCTAAATGTAATATTCTGATTAGACAAGAAAAATCTAAAATATTATTAGCAATAAACGAATCTTTATATTCTAACCCATGGGAAATCAGTACGGAGAAAGAAGAGAACGATACAAACGATTCCAAAAAAAATGTAGACTTTACGCGCATCCATCTGGTTATTCCGTAATGGTACGAGATTCAGTAATCTCTTCTTATTCCCATTATTCCTTTGTATTTTTTTTTCTTATATTCTCCAAGATGGAATCCAACAATATCGTTTTTTTTATAAATTTTTAAATTTTAAGAATGATATGTAAGTGTTTCCATAAGATATTAATGCTGGTAAATTTTTAATGAAAATATAAAATGCAACATTACTCCCATTAATATAATTTTTTTGTGGTTTGTATTTTATATAATAAATTTTTTCATATTTTTATTTCGGCCTGTCATATCATTTATGTTTCATGATTGCTTATAATTGTTATAGAGTTAAAATTTAGTGGTGAACAATATTAATAATTTTTTTGTTATATACGACAATTATTGATAAAATAAGAATAAAAGTTATAAAAGGTTTTGAACTGATACTGGAAATTTAGGATTCGATTGTCCACAAATATCCATCTAGGATGGAGCGATGATGAAGTTAGTTCCTCGCTTTCACTAGCTCGCTGTCGGCTTTCAGGTTTTCGAAAAGCATACGAGAATTATTGTCATGTAAAAAATTCTTCGAATATTTGTCAAAATTAATCATAAATTTTTTTTTGGTTAAAGTAATGGTTTATTTAAATTTTATGCATTTATACTAAAATATTTTCTAGAAATATTTTTTAGATATATAAAACTAAGTTAGGTTGCAACTATAACTAGAAATGTTGGTCTTCTTTAGTAAGACACAACAGAAATATATTTAAGGAAATATATAAATAGTAAATATTTAAGAAATGTTATGAAATGGAATTATGTTTAGGTATAAAGGTAAAAAATTCCAAATAATAATTTTTAAAGTTAAAAAGAATCTATATATGACTAAGATCATATACGTTATTGAAGTGAACAGCATAAACCATATTTTATCATATATTCTGGTATATTCTTTTTACGAAAAATAAACATGGCAATTGTATATCGTATAAATACTGTTGGAATAAGTAAATATTAATAAATTTAGAAAAATCGAATTAATATTTATTTTATAATAAAGCGAGTTTCTGGTGGGATGGTTCTTCTCCGTTGACGAACTTGGGGTCTTCTCGCGCTCTTGCCTAATGTGGTTCGTTGTTATTTCATTGGGGTCTTCTCTCCAGTTTCCTTTTATACAGGATTTTTTCTATAACCCCAGTTTTGTTCAAAGAACAAAACAAAATTTTTTGGTGTTAGTCCTTCTTTTGGTGAAGTAACAGCCGTTAATTACCTCAATACTATTTTTTAAGTGCGTGAAATCAGTATAATACGTAAATTTTGTTTTGTAAAAATCTAAAAAAATATAATTGTACAAATGTGTATATGTATTAAAACAGTTTTTTATTTATTCTAAATGATCTGATCTTTTAAAAGATTTAAACATTTGATTTTATCCAAAAAAGTGATTTAAGAAGATCGTTTTATTAACAACCGATTGGGAAACGATTATGTTTTGTTCTTTCTACTGTAATTAATATTTCGTATTTGATTTTTATATTTTTCACATCCGCATCAATTCAAATAATAACTTAATTTAAAAATTTAAAGAAAAAAATTTACAAAATGATTCTAATTTGATATTTCTACTAAGAATATTTTATAATGCAATCAAATTGATAACAGTGATATTAAAATAGGAAAGTTTTAAAAGAATACATTTATTTAAGTACAACAAACAAAAATCGATCAATAAATATTTTTTGGTAAGATAAGATGGCAAAAAACATAACTCACAGAATAACTATGTAGTTAAAAACTTTTTAAACAGACACGAGAATTCAGTTATTCAGTGGTAAATTGGTATTACATAATTATTATATTTTTAATCAAAAACACGTAAACGTACTTGAAATAACACAAATGAAATTTACATAAAATGTAATATCAAATATTAAAAAAAATATTTAGGATGAGCCGTTGACTGAAAAAATGTTATTTTTAGCACAAAATTATTATTAAACTAAAAATATCGTAATATAAGAAACTTATTTTTAAAGAATAAAAATGTTTATATATTGAGAAAAAGAAAAAAAATGATCGAAAAAAGCATGTCAAAAAAGCCTTTATATTTGTGCAAAATTTTTTACGGCCTATATACTACAATATTATTTCGGATTTCTACAAACTCGGATTCACATAATTCTTTAAGGGCTATTGAAATATCACCGATGCCTTTTAACATAGATGTCAAAACTCGAACACTCAAATTTTTTCTTCGTTTCATAATTGTCATTATTTTAGATTTCATCATAATTGACTCGTTCATTATATGTGAGCCAGCAAAATTTCCTAATCTTCTTGTGTTATTCCAAGGTAATTTCTGTACCTCGAAAATATTTACATCACCACCGTTATATTTATGATTAATGCGGTATTCTTTTTTGTGAGTCAATACTAAACCAGCGCTTATTAATTTTTTCAGATCATTTTCGCAATTATAGTTTAAAAGCCTATTAAGTTCTGAGATTTCCATGATTTTAGCTTTTTGTAACAAAGAGAGTATGCAATACATGATAGTGGAGATTTCTAATGTTGAGCCATTGAGTTCGATGATAGCTGATGATAATCTGTGATTGTAAGAAGTTTTTCTTTTTCTGTAATATGAAGTGTATCTTTCTGTTATTGTATCTTCTATCAATTTTAAATCATGTGGAAGATTGATTTTTTCTGAGCTTAAATCCCATGTTTGAGATGAGAAAAATCTGGATTGACAGATCGGTAGAATATTCATATGTGTTTTTGTATTATTATATTGGTCCTTATTCATTTCAGCAATATGAAATCGAGAATATAAATTGGAAATAGGACATTTTTCGTAAAAATCTATGCTCAGCCTCGAAAAATCGGCATTTAGATCGTTTATGTGAGGAGGAGATACATATACCATTCCCTTATCCGAAAAATCACATAGATCTGCTATTTTCTTAAACTTAGATATGCTCAAATCTTCTGTTTTGTATATGTTGATTGTCCTTTTAACATCATCCATCAACAAGCGAGCTCTTGATTTGTAATCGCCGTAATTTTTTAAATCCAATGAATCAGCAAATGTCTTTTCTATTTCAATATCATGAGGATTATGGAATAAACGCTCCTTCAACATTCTGATCATCTCAAAAAGATCTTCATTATCGACTTGGATCATTTTTGAAAATAAAATCAATGAATTTATTTTTTGAAGATTTTTTCCCTTTAATATCTGTGGAATATTTGAAACGAAATTTTTTTCAAAAGGATAATCTCTATGAAGCTTTTTCATTGTTGCAAATAGATTTTGCAAATCTTTTTCACTTAAGCCGAACCTGTTTTTTTGAAAAATAAGTTCATGAACAATTTCAAGCATTCGATCAAACTCATTCGTTTTATCACTGATTTCCGAATTTTTCTTGACTTTTTCCTCAGAAAGATTGTAAATTTCGGTCAAAAATTGATCTTCCATTTTGAAAGATTTTATCATCTCATAAACAAATTTCGCCGTGCTTTGGTTTTCGATGTTGTGAACTGCATGGTTTATTATTGCAGTCGAGTGACAATCTATTTTGGAGAATAATTTTAATTTTAATTCGTCAATTTCACATGAGGAAAAGTTCTTTTGAAAATAATCAACGATTTCCTCTGCTATTTTTATGATCATACTTGTCGAAAGAAATGGAAATTCCAACAATTCACTTGTTTTTTCGATATATTGAATCAGAACAGGCTGTAAAATCTGCTGTGAACGTGTTTTTCCCAAAAGTTCATGAAAATGTTTTACTTTGTTAAATGATGCAGATAAAATATTTTTTTCATTGGTCTTGAAAAGTTTTGTAATAGAGTTTAAAATTATTTTCTGGTAATAATCGGTTACCAGCAAAAAAATTTGTCTTAAAATCTTTTGCATTACTACAATAATGCTCTTATGCTTTAAGGATTTCATCAAACTGTCAAAGCCATTATCTAAATGTCTATATGCGGTGGTTCTTGCATTTAAGAATCTTTCAAAAAGTTCCAACAAAACATCTAATCCAAGTGACATATATTTTTCTATCTGCCGCTCAAATACTTTCAATTCCATGATTTTTTTATTAATTTTTAAGCACTTACATACAGAAGGTGTTCCTTTTAGAAGTACTTCGTGCTCATCTTGATAGTGGCAATAAATTTCCAAATAACAATTTATAAACGTAGGCATATCAAATTTATAGTCTTCAAGATAAATTTCGTCATAGAACTTTTTACAGTTTGTAAATTCATTAAACAACAACCCTCGCATGGGATACAGATTTTTGCTAATTTTAGTGTTGATCATTTTTTTTCTACTTCGCTTTGAAAATTGATATTTTAAATTTTTTTTTGAAACTTTAGGTTTTATCGCTTTTTACCGTTTATTATTCGTTATTTTTTAAAAATTTCCACCAATAAAATCATTTCTAAACTATTTTTAAAAATTAATTTGTGTGTAATTCAAGGATATGCAAAACTTAAATGCGATCAATAATACTGTAAAACATTCATTTACTTGCATATTCAAAAATTCGAATTTTTTTGGAAATTTATATATGAAAATTTATTTTTTATGCAAAAATCTATGAACAATTAGATTGCATCATGTAAAACATACTTAAGATTTATGATTCTAAAACAATGAAAAAATTAAAAAAATGTTAATTATTAATAGCTTGTATACATAATTAATTACACAAAAAAATTATAGATAATCAATTTACAAAATCAAACGTAAATAAAAAAGATGAATAAATTTAGATAAAACCAATTTAAACTTATTGTTAAAAAAAATAGAATTTCTACCAACGTAATTATTAATAAAAGATATAATGTTTTAAATTTAATTTCGACATAAATCAAGGAATTTCCAAAGACAAAAAAAATAAAAAGTCTAAAGCAATAAATACCAATTTATAAATGTTTAAAAAAATTGTTAAAAATAATTTACACAAAGGATTGAATGTTTAGAATTTTTAAAAATTACGCTCTTAAAAATTGAAACTACAATAAAATAGCCACTATTTTCCAGAATAGTATAGTTTGATAATTTAGTAAAAAGGGTAAAATCTCGATCACAATTTTTTTAAAAAAATGAAATTTTATAATTTTTTGATATTTTTTATTTATCAAAAAAGAGAACATCAATACTAAAAACTTTTGAAAAACCCATATAAATTCAGTTATAATCTGATATAAATTTGTGGAAGAGAATTAGATTTATTCAAAAAATACCAAATATTCTTTAAAAGTATTTTATGTTCAATAAAAAATTGAAAGAGACACGATTTTCATTTTAAAAACCTAAAATAAAAAATTGTAAATACTATGATAGCTACGCAAAGACGACATAACATATATAATTTAGCTAATTATTAATTTGATAGTAGTGTAAATAAAGAATAATTATGATATAATGTATATTTATGTTGATAGAATATATAGTTTTGTTTTTTCTTTGTTGGTATTAAATGAAAAATTTGACTTGAAAAAAATTTTTTATGTAAATTCCTTTAAAGATATTGTTATAAATATATTAAAGTGAAATGTTATAAATAAAAAATCAAATAATGAAAAAATTTAATACATGCAAATTAAAACACGAATTTGATTGTATTCATTTGCTTTTTAGGCACAATATTGCAGATTTTTAGTTTTAAATATAATATTACAAACTTATTTTTGAAGTCTAATATTAAGCGATATAAATAAAAATTAAAAATAATTATATTAAAAAACAAATCTATAATCCAAAAAAATACGCATATTTATTCTATCTTGTCAAAAAAATAAGAATCTTTAAATTCCATAAAAATTATTTTTTTAATTCTATAGCAAAAAAGTTTTATTACACATCGAATAAATTTATGTCAAATTATATAAGTTAAATAATTTTCTTTAGATAAAATTTTACGTAAAAAAACATATTAGTTACCTTATTTTTTATGGCAAAAAATTCAAATAAAAATATGTATTTAGTGATTGTAAACTGTTGATATTTTAAGAAAAAAAACAATATTGCAAAAAAACTTATGAGAAATGAAAATCGTGTGTAAGAACTCTTAAAAAAAGTTTTAAAAGGATTAGATGAGTTTTAGATATACCGCAGTAACATTGAAACATTCAAATTCTTGTTTATACCTGATGTCAACGTTAGAGAGACAGTCAGCAAAAACAAGATATTTCGGTTTTTTCGTTCTTCTTTTAAAATATTGCTTAAATTTTACTGAAAACGTAACGATATTTTTGTTTTATTTTTTATTTGAACTGCAACAAGTCTTGTAGATTGCAAATTCAAAGACAAAAAAAAATAAAAAATAAAAAAAAATGTAGTTTAGTATTTTATAACCCCTTTCTAATTATCTAGAATAAAAAATTTTTGATTTGAATATAATTTGTTCTACATTTATGATGTATAATAATATTTTACCCAAAAAATTTTCAGTAAAAATATGTGTTTTTATGTTGTAACAACAAACTTTTTTGTGTGAAAAATCATTTTAACAATAAAAATCTTCTGAAAGATACATTAAAATTTCAATTTCACACAAAATATTAACTAAAAGATGTGTTTTTTATTTAAAACAATTTAAAAAAATTGATTCGAGTTTCATAAAACAACATATACTGATTTATTCTTTGCGCATAAATTTCTAATATCGAACTAAGTTTACAGCATTATTATTTTTTTTTAGTTTTAACTACAAAGTTACCGATATTGAAAAGATACGAAGGATATATCAATGTAAGCTTTTTTATTCATTAATACTACAAATTATACTTGATGCTAATTATAAATTTTCTCATAAGAACAACCTAAGTGGCTAAAAAATCATACAATGTGAACAACGAAACATTTGAGTAGAGAAATCTTGTACTAATACCTTTTGTCTACGAATATAATTATTTTCGTTCAAATCATTTTTTCTTTGTTATACTTAAGGTAATGCATACTTCTCGTCGACCAAACTTGATATACGAAAAATAATCGTAACTTAACTATTATGAATATAAAACATTACATTAATTATATCTTCAATACTATATCTCTTATTTTTTCATATTTGTATATAATATTATGTTTTTTACAATATTTATCTGCTGAAAGAAATTTTTTGTCAATATGTTTGTTAACTTTAAATATTTTCTTTTAAAATACTTGGTTTAAAAGGAATTGTATAAAATTGAAAGGCAGCAACTTTTGTTAAATTGCTGTTTTTATTAACAATTATGTAAATAGGGGTTATCAATTATAATCATATAAATTGAAGTAAATGCTAAAAAAACACTGTTTTACTTCATTTTAAAATCGCTAAGTTTTTTAAACACGTTTTTCAACAAATGAATATTATTTAGAATGTGTAATCTACTTGAACTTTTACGAATAAAATTGTAAAACATAAAACTACTTATATTTTTATTTATATAAATATTTCAATAACGAATTTCGCCTTAAAATCAAGACAAAGGTCATATTTTAGTAAAATCTTCACCTTTTTTTTTTCATCCTTTTTAAGATCATCTTCATACATATATAACAAGTTGCGCTATATAATAGATATTTAAATGATATAACAATTATTAAAAAAATATTGAGTTACTATGGTTATCGAAAAGAAATTATCAATACTTTTTACTCTTCAATTGTTCGGAAGAAAAATTTACGATTCTTACATATACATTGACACTACGATCCATGAACGGTCAATGAACAAGTATAAGAAAAATAAAAGACATCGCGATTCGTTTAATTGCGATTAGATGAATAGGTAAATTATTTACACTTTTGATGTGCTACTTCTTAATACGATTCTATATTGATTGAAATTATTGTTTTACACTTATGAATATTAGGTTTTCGCAAAAATTATAACATTTTGCAAAAAAAAATAATTGGTGAACGTTTTTTAATAGAAATTTGATGTTTTTTATATAATATTCTACATCAAAAATATAGGTTTAATAGGAGTATTTCCCTTTTTTAGAAATATAAGCAACAATTATTTCAAACATAAAATGATGCAACATTTTAAAATATGTGTAAAGTTTTACACATTTTTGTATTTTACACAGGTTTTAGAATATTTAAATCTATCAAAGAGCAAAATGATATCTATTTTTTTTTATTGCATTATTTAGAACAAACTAGAGGCATTATTTTTAAAAAATACAAAAATTTATTCAGTATTTTATAACAAAAAACATTAGAATTCTTTTATATTTTTCAGATTTGAATGTATTGCAAGCCTTTATCGACTAAAAAAACGATTTGTAATCGAGAATACGCATATTTAAATGATTCTTTTGTCATTCTATTTCAAAAAAGATTAAGGTACAGATGAATGCAAATATAATATGCTTGTAGATATTTATAACAGATGAAACGTTTTTATGTATTTTTTTTTATCATTAAATAATCATTTTTAAAGCTAAAACTTATTTGTAAATCCTGGAGTATGCGTTTTTGCATTATAGAGGGGCTAATTCTAAAAATTTAAAAATCTACGGATTAAAATATTATTCATGATTTTAAATATTTTGTGATATTCGAAAGAGGAATATTGATCCAGATTGCATATCACAAGGAAATTTTTTAAGTTCTACACAAAATCAATGGATCGAAACTTTTTTTCGTCTAGATCAAACATGACATAAAGCATAATCGAAGCTATTAGAGAAAATGCTTAAATTTTTTTATAATATAAATTAAAGATGCACAGACGGATGAAAAAATATAAAAAATGTACAGAATAATAAATTATCGTATTGACGGATAAGGGTGCTCAAAGACCATAGTACCTATTATTTTCAGCCTTCCTAATCCATACCATTCAACACAGAAGGAATTAATCATTGAGTGGCTCAAATACTTGTAATTAGATTGAAAAAATATAAAACACGATAAAAAACACACAAATTTCATTAATTTTTTACACACGTTGAATTTTATAGCCTATTTACCGAATACACTCGGGCGCTTATGTGAGTAGCGTAAGAATATGACAAAGGTTCACAATGGAATGTTTAAATAGTGTTTATTTTTTTTAAAAAAAAGGTATTTCAGTTTGCTGCCAGCAGTCACGAACAATATTATTTATTCCCTAAGCTTTTGTACCTTTATTTGTGTCGAATATAAGGGTATAACGAAAAAAGAAATTAAAAGAGCTTGTTAATTATTACTGCGATAACGAAGAAAAGGAATCTAATTTTTGTTGTTTACCACATATAGGCATATTTCTAAAATATTTTTTATTAATTTAATGGCTGCATATTCAAGTATGTAATTAGCATAATTAAAATTTTTTAACATCTATGTATAGGACCAGCCTCAATCAAAAAATTTTTAGGCGCTCAGTAATAAGCACAAAATGTTTTGTTCTGTTATATTTGCATGTTAGATAAACAACCTAACCGCTTTTCTGTTTATTTATTAATTGAAAACATTTTTACCAATTTGAAAAATGTAATATCTTATTTATTGGCATGTGCTACTGTATATGAACAGCAAAAAATTTTTATAAAATTCCTTAGTCTGTTGGGAAATTTATATTATCAAAATTTTGTGCAATCTGTATTGTATACCGTTCTCTTTACAAAACAAACATTCTTTTATATATTTTTTCTGCTTTCCATTACTATCTTGAATTGGTCAAGACCAAAAACAACGCAATAAATTTTTATTCAAAATTTAACCACACGCATCTCAAAAATTTATCTAGTCTCTATATATGATAGTGGCTGCCATTATTTTGTGAAATATTTTTTTTACTTTTTATATGCATGTATATGAGAATTGTAATAAAAATTTGATCGATAGATTTAAACTCTAATATAATTTTTTTGCTTTTTATAAATTTTCTTAAATATAAATAAAATTTTGGTATACATACCCAAATCAGCAATTATAAAAATTTTGCTTATATTTTAAAACCTCATAATCTTTATGAGCGTACGTATTACAGAATAAAACATAATTTCGTCTTTGATTCCGTAAAAAATGTTTTATTTAATTTGAGAACATACATAAAATATAAAAAAAATATATTATACAAAGTGATGATACTTTTTTGTGTTATTAATTTTTTAAGCAGTAAAATGACAACAGTCGCAAATTTTTGTGTTTATGTCAAAATATTTATCATGTAGTGCATATTTTAAAATAAATGTCTATTTGGTTTAACATTTATTATAGTTAAAGCATAATATCTTCTTATCAGATGAAAAAAGGGCCAAATAAAATTCTTAATACGACCTCACACAAAAAAAATGATTTTTTTATTTGTAAAAAATTATAAATAGTTATAAATACATCTTTTACGGATAAATATTTTATATCGTGAAATTAAGTATTTTCATTGTCTAGTGAACGAGTATTATCATTTATGGTGTGATTTTGATTTGATAAACAATTTATTTTAGAAATGATAAATAAATAATAAATTGTTTTGGAAATTCTATGTTTAAATTAAATAATTTTTAATATGAGAATTTTTATTAATTTCTTTATATGATTAAATTATATTTTCATTTAATTGAATTTAATTTGTAATGATTGATTGGAATAAAATAAATGAAAATTTTTTTATAAATTATTTAATTTATCAAAAAAAGATATAAATAGGAAAACATTAAGAAAGATATGAAGCAACTCATATTAAAGTAATTAACACATAAAATAATATTAAGATCGTACTAACTCCGATATATTTTATATTTGTAATATTTATAGGTAAAATTGATAAAAAATTTTAATTTTTTTGTCTTTAAGATTATATCAAATAAATTAAGATATAATATGTTTCTGTTAGTTGCGTTAAGTTGCTTTATCAAGGTGTAATTTTAAGATTTAGAAACTTTGTTTATAATAAAAAACAGTGTTATTTAGATATGAAGATCGTTGATTTGTATAGCATATTTTTATGTACATAAATATTTATATATTTTGTTAAACAACCTACTTTAGGTCTAGCGAAAACTTTTTTTATTTTCTATAACAAAATAAAGATTTCAAAATGTATTATTTTATTTACCATTTGTGATGAGTTAGTTATATAAATTTCATGTTATTGTTTATTTTACTTTTTTTGCGCATATTCTATATTTTGTACTTTTTAAACTATTGAATATACACTTAAATTATGTACATCAAAATTGATATTTTATAGTAGTGTATTCATCATGCAAACATATTTTAATATTTCATACAATAAAAATGTCCATTTAAATAGATAGTTTTTATTAATGCTAAAAATAAATACATGCAAAAAAAAGTATATTACCGTAAACAAATTTCAACTTGATATTAGCTTGAAGCATTTTGAAGTCTATAATTTTTATCTTAAAAATGTTAATTTATCTTGATGTTTTTAATTTTTGAAAGAATTGATATGATGTGTATAACGAAAATGCATGTCGAAAATCAATAACATATATTAAAAGATAATGTTTTGTATTGTTTTGTAATAAGACAAATTTATCAACGGTAGAGTTAAAAATGATAAAAACAACAGCAAAATAATAGCATAAATGTATTTATGTAAACAATACGAATCATAGATTTTCTATTTTTATTAATAACATACGCGATTCTAGGCAAAAAATCATTAAAGCGACATATATAATCAAAAAAAAAACAATTTTTCACAAATATTATTTTAATTAAATTAAAAAAAATTTTAAGGTTGAAAATCTTGTTATATTGTTGTTCAACACATCTGAAAAAAATTTTTACAACTTTATCATTTAAATATTGAAAAAAAGAAAAGAACCATATTATTATACTAGCTAAGTTTAAAAAATGTTATTTATATCTATAATTATATAAATCATTAAATAAATTAAATTATCCATGAAGTTTAAGAAAACTAGAAAAAACTCTGAAAAAATGTGATCATTATATTAAATTTTTTTTCATATAAAAAAACTTTATTATATGTCTTAGCCCACTAAATTAGATCTGTACTTTATTCATGTTATTTATTTTAAATTTAATCATTTTTTAATAATTTTAATTTAATATAATTAAGAAAAAACAAAATGTTTTCATGAAAAAATTATAATGAAGATAGTTTTTTTACCGCATTTTAGGATACAAATCACGACAAAAAGTTCTTTTTAGTTTACTAAATTCATTCTATTTATTCATTGCATAGTAATATTTAGTGCACTTCGTGAGCACATATATAATAAAATTACGAACATTTTTATATCTTAAGGAAAAGTCAGTTTATGCGAGTATTTTCTCGAATCATTAAAAATTTTTATTCACATTTTTATCGATATATCGTTAAGCAATGATTGCCAATAATAAATTCTTTTTTTAAGAAAATCACTTTGTAAATATATTTATTCGGCATAATAAAAATCACGTTGGCAAGTTTTCCTTTTTACATCTATTAATTTTTTCAGATTAGAAGATTATGAATTATTTATAAAATTAAAAAAAATCTAAATTTTCGGTTTTTAGTTGCAACATTTTTTGATCTATTGTTCTTTTTAAGCTTTGTAAATATTAAAATATTTTTATGCAATTTATATATCATTTATTTAGTGACAAAATGTGTATTATTGATTTTTTGTTTAATAATGAATTTTACATTTTTCTTTTATTCATTTAATTTGCAATCACTGAAATCAAACAGTTTCATATTTATATTTTGTAAACTTATAATAAAAAAAACACATGCGAACACACATATTGAACTAAAAACATTTTTTTAGCCTTTTATTAAAAAAATAAAAAACAAAATACTTAAAACTTATTTATGGCACGTTTTTTAAAACCAATTTGCTTATCGCAACAAAAGTATTTTTAAAATATGGTATATTTGATTTGTTTGTATGTGTCAAGAGTATTTTCTACTTAAACTTTTTTTGTTAAAAATTTATATTTTGACCAGACAATTTAATGTGTTTTTCACAAAGTATATGCGTATGCGATTGAATATTAAAAAGAAACTACAAAGTTATTTTTTGCTTAAGTATTTTATTTTCAAAATAATTAATACTTTAGTAGGAAATGATGACAGCATTTGAAAAATTCTTTTTCATTTCATTGGTCTCTCTTTATCTCTAAATTTTAAAAATCAAGGAAAAAATGTATTTTTCACATTTTTCCTATTTATTGTATGTTTTTTGACGTTTGAAGTTTGATCAATATTGATCTTCATTGGTGTAATTTTTGCAGATAAGCAAAAATGAAAGAATTTTGATTTTATGATTTTTTTTAATCAAAATATAATTGGTCTTTTTTGATCAAAGAAAAGCTTAAATAAAGCTTTGTTAAATAAAGAAAACGAGAAAAAATGTCTTTTATATTTTATACCACATTAAGCCAGAGTGATAAATCGGGAAGACCGCGAGGTCGACCCAGAACTTCCAACCACTTTCATACTTTTTACTTTAGTTAAACTTTTTTGTGGGTCATATCAATGTATAAAATATCAAAAAGTGGAAATAGATTAACAAAAATAAAATACATAAAATATATGTGATAAAATAGTATTTTTTAACTTTATCATGAGATTATTTTTTTTTTATTTTGCATATACACCGTTATAACATTAAATAGCTCTCCATCATTTTTTATTCGAAAAAACAGCTAAAAAGAACTAGAAATATGAATTTAAGTTTATTATGGGTTTTTTATATGTGTTTTATTGAGATAGACAATTTAATATGGTTTTAAATATCAAAGAATCTTTTTCCATCAATTTATTTGGTTGCTGAGTGCATTTAAATGCTATAACGCTATGAAAAATAAAAAAAAATTATTGCAAAATATTTTATTTAATTACTTGTATTGCATTTCGTTATAATAATATTTTAAAAGCCTCTCCGAAAATATAAAATTCGATGATTAACACAAATTCAATTAGTCTCTAATTTTTTACATAGAGTTGGTTGGATAATCTGGGTCGACCTCGCGGTCTTCCCGATTTATCACTCTGGCTTGATGTGGTATAAAATATAAAAGACATTTTCTCGATCAATTATTTTTAAAAGCTTCTTATAAGCTTAATTTTGATCAAATGTGACCAATCACATTTTAATCAAGAAAAGATCGAAATCAAAATATTTACCTTAATTGATTATTAGTAAGCTACGTACCAATAATCATTATCAACCAATCAAATTTGATCAAAAAATCGATCAAACTTAAAATACCACATATAAGGCAAATCACAAAAGTAACATGTCACAAAAATCGTTTTTACTATTATCTGGAGATAAGGAGATAAAAAATGTCCAATCAAAAAATTATACAATTTTTCATCAGAAATCCCTATTTCCAACTGAGTTATAAATAAAAAATCTAATATTGTTGGTTTTTATATTCTTATCATTTAAAATCTGTTCTGACATTTTTTTCAAGATGCTAAATATTTTTCAACATATATCTATTATAATCAACTTTAAAATCTTTTGTCAGAAAAATTTTTTGAAATCGTATAATATATATCATTTCGATCTAAAAATTCAAAAAACTGTATTTTTTTATTAAAACATTTTTAACAAATATTGTCAAAACATTTTTGAAAAGATTTTTTTGATAAATATATCAGAAACATAATCGAAATCACGAGAATCAACAACTTAAAAATTTTCTTATAATGAAAATTATTAAACTGCTCATATTTTTAGAATTTTTTGCCACGTTTCAAAATTTATAGCCCTAGTGTCGACAAATATATTGTAAAATTTTATGAAGTTTAAAAACCTTTGCTTAAGTAACATTTATTTCAAATATATGTTTATTTCTTTTATATTCGCAGATAAAGTTGGCTTTTTATCTATTATCTTTTGTATTTAATATGAATGTAATATTATTTAGATTTTTTGTGATTTTTTAATTATGTGAGTGGTTTTTTTAACATATTAATCAATTATTAGCAAAATCTACACAACTTAATTTCTTAGGAAATAAATTACGATTTTAATTTAAACTCAATGCTCATATATTAAATGAGTTAAGACATAAAGAAACTATTAATTTCATTGAATTCTTAATTATTATAGGCCATTTTATTTTTCTGCTAAATATTGTGAAAAAATAGAATTACTTTATTTTTTATTGCTGATAGGAACATTTTTGCTATTTATATTATACATAACCTTTTTTCTTACTTTCATATTTGCCTATATTAATTTCCAAGATTTATAAATTAGGCAATCAAAAACCATGTTAAAATTATCAAAACTACTTAATGCAAATATTCCAGTATTGTACAATTTAACGACTAGAAAGATAATATTGTGTGCGTAAAACGCATCATGCTAAATTGTTGTTGTTTCAGCAGTATTACAAATACCGTTCTTTTATTTTAAATTTAATAAATAAAGATCTTTCACCTACATTAAAATAAAGAACGAATCTTTAGTAGACTTTTCCAATCTTTCCCTCTGAAGATTTCTATGGCAACAACATACCAACGCCGACAAAAAAATATAATCTTCATCCATTATAAACATCTAAATTTAAAATAACAAAAACATAAAGATCAATTCAATTGCATATTTAATATGAATTTTTAATTTATTGATGTTTAAATAAAATGTGATGTACTGTACATATTGAATTAAAAAAAATCTTATAATGCTTAGTGAAAAAACAGCTATAATTTCTTGTAGTTATAAATATTCAAAAGATCATATTAAAATCCTAAAATCAAATTTATGCGATTCGATATAATATCAATAAGTTTTTTTATAAAAAAATACTTCATTGTTACCTTTATTTTTGTTACAAACTCAACAGTTTTGTTTTTCTATTTTATGTTATCACAAATTGAACTTAGACGCATTCAAATTAATTTCTTTGTTTTCTAAATCAGAGGATTTTCAACAAAGTTATAATCTTCACGAATTTATTTTGCAAAATAGAGGTGTAAAAAGATTTTACACCTTTAAAAACTTTTTAAAATGAATTATGTATTGTATGTAAATATTGAGAAGTGATTTTAATTTTTTTGCATATTATGTTCTTAAATTTTTTTAGCTATTATTTTTATCCAGTTTTTTTATAATAATCTAGCACATATAATACGATATATTTTTATGAATACTAAAATTTCTGTTTTTATATCATTGAGCAGATGTTAATTTCATAGCTGTTTTTGGGATTATTAAAATTACGTATCTGTCTAATTTACGCGTCGTAATTTGATTAGGATTACTTGAGGAAGGCATCGCATTGTTCTAGATAATTATTATTTCGAATGACATGAACCTTATAAAGATGTTTAAAAAATTTAAATTCGAGTAAAAGTTTTCTTTTAGCGCATAGAAATCTAAAATCGATACATAATTATTGCTTTTAACAGTTGTTCATTTTTTAAGAAATAAAAAAATCATATTTATATATTTAATTCTATATTGATTGTCGATTCTAGGTAATTTAATTCATCAAGTAATTTTAAGACTATTTGAGTAAATTTAATTGCATTTTTTAAACCATACATAATATACACTTATAATAAAATTTATCACAATTTTTGCATGTAAAATATGGAGATAGATTTATTTGGTTGTTTTTTGCATATTTTGTTCCTATAATCCAACATTTGCTTAAAATATGTTATTTATTTAAAAATACTGTATATAATTTATTGATGTAATAAAATATAACGTTGCTCTACAAAATATGATTCATCAAAAGATAATAATTTTTTAATATATATTTTAATGAGTTATCAGCTATTAAAATAAAAAAGTCGCATATTTTAAAAGACCTAACATAAAAATGTTCACACTGCTGATTTTTTTACCATTAAAAGTATTTTTAACTGACAATACCAAACAATTACATAGAAACAATCTTAACCGCGATGATAAAGTGTCAGATAGTAATAAAATGACTGACATAGATCAACTTGTTTGTGCTCAAAACACAATATGTGAAGAAATTATAGCATACATGAATCCAGGACGTATTGATTGCAATTGTTATCATTTGAGTATTCTCTTACGAATCTAGATGATTTTGCAAGAATGGCCAATTTAAAAGAAAAAGTGTTCAAGAATATAGATATTCTTGAAAGTCTGACATCAAAAATGTTGTTGGTTTTAAATTTTATAATAAAACAAAATATAAAAGAATCAAAAGAAGCATTAGAGATTGCAAGTGGATCATTAAATAGCGCATATCATTCATACAATATAACAAAACAAACTACAAATTGTGCATCACAAAACAGCGAACCATCTAAAGTATACCTTAACAGTGCTAAAAATAGCTTTAATAATACCTTGAAAATATATAAAAATGCTGTTGATGAATGCATTACATCTATAAGACTACTTGATAGGAAAACTGAAATGTTTATAAAAATTTTAGAGGTAAAAAACAAAATGGAAAATCTGAAGAATTTGTTTGACGATTCTAAAATTTAGATACAAATCTTTTGACAGAAACAAAATTTTTTAAGATGAAAGAATATATTGTTGAATCAAACTTGAAAGCGAATGTATATTTTAAAAAAAGATCAATATAAAAAATAAATTAAGAAAATTTAACAAAATTTTGTATATAAAAAATTCCAATTTATTGTTTATTTTGGAATTTTGATGTTATCTTGTTGTTAGAAATTTTTTATTGAACAAAATAAAATTTTACATATAAATTAAACTACTTAAATACGGAATAATCATCCTTCATCCATCATTATTTGTATAAAAATGACTGAAACACAAAAACTAAAGCTAATAAACATTATTTTTAAAAAATAAGCTAATTTTTTTTGTTTAGAAACTTGTATGTTAAAACAAAGGAATAAAAAAATTTTAAGGTGATTTTTATGACGACAAAATATTTAGAAAAGCTATTTTTATAAAAATTTTATGCGATATAATCAGTAAATTTTTTTTTTACTTTTGAAAATGCTAATAAAATTACTTTTTATTTTAATTAGGTAATTTTATTTAAAAGAATTTTATAATATCGGCGTGTTAATTTATTTTTTTAAGATGATTATTTGTCTCGTATTGCCCAAATTGAATTTTAAAAAAATTGCACATTATTAAAACAATAAAAAAGGAGATATGCTCTATAAAAGAGTAACAAATTACTTATTACTTTTTTATTTTATGAGCCAATCATTTTTTTTAATATCATTTATTAAATTAATATTTTTTCTAAAAAATTTTGTTTGGTTGTATTGATTCCTTTTCATAATATGAAAAAATATGGTGTAGTATATTTAAATCATTTATAGTATCATTAAAATGCACAAAATATAGGAAATATGGTTGCCTTTAAAATAAGACAATTTTTTAGATTAATCTCTAATATCAATAAAAAAATGAAAAATATAATAATTGAATATAAAGAATTTAGATACTTTACTGAATATTTCGCATTTTGATTTTTTTTTGATCAATGAACATGTAATATTCAAAAACATTGATATCTGATGTGGATGAACAAATCAAATGTAACCACTTCAAATAAGCTGATTAGCCGGGGAAATTCAAATTTTTTTAGAAAAAGATTTGTATTTTTCACAAAAAGAAAGAAGAGGACAGCTAGGGTTCCTCTAACCAAAAAAAAGAAAAATACTATATATACATTAATCACTAAACCACAATTTTACCAAAATTTCTTTATATAATTAATATATTTCCAATCAAATCTGTTCTTTTTGATTTTCCGTACGTGGAAGAAGAAATATTTATTGTAACAGAAATAGGTGTTTCCGCAATCGAATACACTTTATCTGCACATAAATTTTATATATTTTAAATAATTGGATGTCGTATAAAAGCATTTTTAAGAAACAGATTATAGAAGAAATGCAAATATTTAATCCATAAACAGTGTAAATTATGATCTTTCTTGTTACGTTCTATATTAGAGCATGTTTTCTTTTTTAATATGGCGCCTAATTTTTAAATATTATAAGAAATGAAAAAATAAATTTGTATACAGATTCGAAAAGAAAAACCACCAAAAAATCTTCTGATGTTTAAAATGTTTTACTGTTGTGATAAATGTTATTTTTAATATATAATAAACACTGGTCATACAGTGGCATATATAAGTTTCTCTCGCTTTTCTCTTCAAAATTTACCAATACACTTTTTATTTGAAACAATCCTTGTTTATAAACACATATGATTGACCAGAACATCAAAAAATAGATACAGAAGAAACAAAACTGCGGCTACCGAGTCCTCAAGACTTTACATTAGTACGTAGAAAAATTTTCAGATCAATTAATACGCTTCATTAAATAAAACCGCCTTTTCAAGTCTTTAAGTTATTTTCTCATAATCAGTTAACAAACACACATTTTTTCATTTAAATAGAAAAATAGGTAATATCATTCATTGAAAAAATTTAAAACATTTTACAATTTGAAACCTTTTGTAAATAATTTTTTTAACTTAAAAAAATAAAATGCTCAAGTCTTTATTTATACAAAGTCAAATATATATGATTCTTTCGTTATATCTAATGGCGTTTATTTACGAGATTTATATTTGGAATATTGCATATATAGTTTTTAAAAATAAAATTTTTACGTTTTCTTTATAAAAAACCATTAAAATTTTTTCTTAAGACAGGAAAATTTCTAGCACATAGTACAAAGTAAAATATTGATATAAAAAGTATATTAAAGTAATAATGGTATTTTATTATTTTTTAATGGTTTATACATATAAAAGAATCGCCTTTGAGAAATTTTCTGCAAATATAAATTTAATGTGTTTTGAAATTTTATTGTTGTGGTTAGGATATTTTATTAGAGCATATAACAATTGTAAAACCTTATAATGAAAATATTAACGTATTAAATGTCACACATACAAAGGGTTAAAAGATTGATGCTAAAAAGAAAGCGCAAAAGTAATAATAATCATACCTATCGTTTTCATATTTATAAATTATTGTAAAAATTATGTTTTTAACAAACAAAATAAACTTTGTAATGTGAGATCGAGAATTCACACCCATAAAAACCGAATTTCGTAATTAAGAATACAGAAACACGATTTTTTACTTTTTTTTAGTTTTTTCGACATAAGCAAATATAATAAGATACCTTTTCTATTTAAAAAGGAATAAAACAGGGAATGACGATTTCAATTTAAAAGAATTCGCATTTTATACAACATCTTTGTGGGTCGCTTGTAGGATTAGAAATGCAAACTATAAATGTATCCGGCTTGGTTTGACTATGTCTTAAATAAGTAAAAAAAAAGCATGAATTTATAGACCTTACAACAACCACCAAAAAATTTATTGCGTGCCTGGTATCTATTGTTACATTAATCTTTTGTATATACTTGCATATTTATCATAAACTTTGTGACTTTTATATGTTGATTGATATTTTATGTCAATTAATATACATAATTCATATATTTTTTTAATATCAATCTATTCAATTCTAAAAATATAACATATGTATAATTTTATGCACAAAAATATATTGTGATACAAAAATATATAAAAAAATTGTTAATATAAGGCATGATTATGCGATAATTTATTATAATATGTGTAAATAATAAAAATTTCGGGAAATAAATTTTTTTTAAAAAATAATCATCATTACACATCTAATTGAAATATAACTTGCAGAATGTATAAATATATATTTTTTGTTATAATAAAGCAAATTACAAAAAATTTTTACTTTTATTTATAATGAAAATTATGGTCAAGATAACCCAAACAAAAAACAATATTTTTGGTAATGCTGGACATACTAAGGTTGATAAAAACACTTTTTTAAAATTGAAAATTCGAATAACACACAAAAAAATTTAAAAAGTAAATTTTACAACACATATAACTCCTGCTTCTTTCTTAGTATGCGTTTTCGAACTAATCGTATATGTTGGTGAGCATAAAAATCTTATAAAAATCAACTATTACATTTATCTCATCAATTTTTTTATATAAAACCTCAAAAGGTTCGTCAATGTTATGTGTTTTTTCAGATAATAATTTTTATGTTTTCCAAGTATAATTTATGTCTTGACACTAAAAAACTATAAAAAGACGTATTATACAAACATACTTAACCTGTCATTTTAATTTACTTGATAAAAAAAAGTTAATGGCTGCCTTACAGTAGATTTCTCCAACAAAAAATATGTTATTCATAAAAAGGATTGGTTGTAATACCAATCGTTATGCTTCGGTTGTAAGTAACATAAGTTTGGGATATTTTTTATTTGATACTCGTTTCGTAGTTAATATTCGGAAGGGTAATATATAATTTTCAGCAATAAGAAAATTTGAGATAATAATTGTTTTAAACAATATAAAAACCTTTTTTTCAAAGCAATATTTGACGAGACAATAGTGGTTTAAAAATTGTAAGAAAATATATTAGTCATTTTTTTATTTCTTCACCTATTTGTGATATATTTTTCCGATAAGATTGTTCTATAGGGTTTTCGTTTTACAATTCTAACCAGAATCATGTCAAAAAAATGCAACACGTATTGAGATTTTTGAACATAGAATTCGCAGTTATAACAAAGATTTTTTGTATGGTTAAGATTGTATTTCTTGCGTAAAAACATTTAAGTAATAGATATAGATTAAAGAATGATTGCTTATCATCGTTTTAAATATGCATAAAAAATGTTTGTTTCAATGGAATAGAACATCGGTTTCCTTGTATGATAAAGGTAAAACCAGAAATTACAAAACAACCAAGTACAATAGTATTTGAAATAACAAATTCATTCAAAAGACATTTAAATCCTTTTATATAAGCATAAAAATCACATTAATAGCAAAAAATTTTTTATATGTAAAAAATTCTTACTTTCATATAATTTTAATGTCTATTTCATATATGGTTGTTAAACTTGATTGATTAAAAATTAATATTTTATGTAAATGGTAAAATTTTGACGAAAAATAAGTAGTTTACTGCAAAAAATCTATAAAATTCTTTAATAAATTTTGTTTTAATATGTATTTATATTTTTATTTTTTTTGTTTGAATTTGTTGCGATTTGTCTTTTAAATACAGCACATTTCTATTTTCTCAATTAATTTTTTCAATGCTAGAGTTTTATGTTATAAAAGCATCATTTTATCTTTTATATAAATTTTAAATACTATAGATACCAACATTGTTCTTAGAATTATCTTTACTGTTACTTCTAAGAACTTTTTTCCTCAAACTTCTTTTCAAAATATAACTATTATACAATTTTAATGATTAGTTGCTCTTTATGTTTTTTTCATGTGAAAAGTCATATGGGTTTTATTTATAATCAAAAAAATTATTAATTTTAACAGGAAAAATAGAATATTATCTTTCTAAAGATAGAATATCTACATTTTTAAATTTAAATATATTTTCAATAGAAAATATTGATGAAGCATATATTATCTCTGATTTCAAAATATTAACCAGATTTTTTTATTTTAACAACATGTCTGATATTTTATGAAATTTTTTTGTCAATTCGAATTTATCGTCAATCAAATAACATTGGCTTTATTTTTTTTAAAATTTAAAAAATTAACAGTTAAAAATAAGAAGTCTAAATAAAAAAAAATTTTAAATCTATTCATTGCATAATTATGATATTAGAGAAATTTTTTAGGCTATATAAAGAGTTTTTATAGACAAAAAAATTTTTTTAGTATTTAAAGTTATAAATGGGTAAAGATTAATGCTTATAGTAGGAAATGATGACTGCTTTTGAAAAATTCTTTTTCATTTCATTGGTCTCTCTTTATCTCCAATTTTTGAAAATCAAGGAAAAAATGTATCTTTGACATTTTTCATTTTAATGGTATGTTTTATGACGTTTGAAGTTTGATCATTATTGATCTTCATTGGTGCAATTTTTGCAGATAAGCAAAAATGAAAGAATTTTGATTTTCTGATTTTTTCTAATCAAAATATGATTGGTCTTTTTTGATCAAGGAAAAGCTTAAATAAAGCTTTTTTAAATAAAGAGAACGAGAAATAATGTCTTTTATTTTTAATACTAATTCACCCGATGATAGGAAACTGGGAAGACCGCGAGGTCGACCCAGAACTTCCAACCCTTATAATTAGCAATTTTTTAAAATCGATAAAAATTCTTTCTTTAATTTTTTTATGAATTATTAATTAGGAAATAAAAATAAAAAAGCATTTAAAGAAAAGATTAGTTTATACCGTAAAATAAATCATTAAACATCTAAAAGCCCATTTTTGCAATAAAAATTTTTATAACGTGACTATAAATGCTCTTCGTTTTATCATCATTATCAAAAGTTTCATTTTATGCATGAATTTCTGCTAATGTTATATTAATTCTTGCGTTTTGATTTTGGTATACAATTCAACTTAAAGAAATCATAAATTAGATTTATAAATAAAATAAAAATATAATAAGTAATATAATGAGTAATATTTGTCAATGTTAAAATTTAAATAAATTATACAAAAAAAAATGTTTTTGTTTTATTTTGGCGAATTTCCAGAAATAACGTGCAATATATAGGCATTCAAAAAAAAGGCAGTCGTGTTGTTTTCTTGTTTGCTTTTAAAGTAAATAACATTTTGAGCAATTCTTTGTCTTATTCTAGTCTGAAAAAAAAATCCGAAACAGCTAAAAACATTTTGATTCGCATTTTCTCCCTCAAATAAATTAAAAAATAATACATGATTATTTGCTTACATATAAGTAGAAGTAAAACAAAAAAGTTTTTGTTAATCTGACTGTAACTTTGACAGTATTTTTTTTGGATGAATTGAGAATAGATTTAGTAAAAAACAATAATATTAATTTGCAATATAATTTATTTAACGTAGCATTCTCACAAATTTTTGGCAAAATATTCCGCACAAATCATCAGATCTCTTGATAAACCTTTTATCTCATCAATGATATTTATATAACTATCATCTAACTATATACTAACTTATATCTTCTTTTCTTACTTAATCAATTTATTTGATCTTCTAAATATAAAAATTATCTTTTGGTTACATTATATTAGACCAAAATAAAATTTGATTAGTTTTCCTATAGAAAATTGAGAGGATAAATAGATACGATATATTTAAACTTTATTATAATTTCTTAAATAAACAGTCAAAAACATTTAAATAATTATCAAGAAAAGTTAGAATATCAAAATCAATCAAAAATATAATTTGTACGCTAATAACTAACAATACGGTTTAATACATAAATATTTAATCTTAATATCTAATTTTGATAGCACCGTGATAGTCAAAGTAATAGAATTTAGAATATTATTGCATTTCAAAAAAGAACTATACAAAATATTACATATTTCAGGAAGATTATAAGTATTTACGTCTAATTTACATAAGGTAACTATTTTAAAAACAAAGAAATAAATCCCTTTCATAGAGATTCGCAAAATAAAACGTATTTACTACAAATCAAAAACAACAACATGGTAAACAAATAGATTTTATCCAATAACGACAGATTTTTGAATTTTCAACTAGAAATTTTTTTTATCGTGTAAAATTAATTTGTTTTTAGACTTTATTTACAAATACATATTTATACACGCTTTTAGAATAACGAATCAACCAATAAGATATCGTAAAATTCAAATAAAATAATTATGGTATATTTTTTTTCAGAAATAGATTTATCTATATTCATAAATTTTTTACATTTCCAATGTTTTTATTTATTCTTATTTGTAAAGAATTATTGATTTTTTTGGATATAATATAATTTGAAAATATTTTTAACAGATGCTGAAAGAAATTACATATATATTTGTGCTCAATAACAAAAAAAAATATTTAAAACGTTTGTTCCGTTTTTTTATTCTTTATATACTTGAAGTTTATCATTTTGTTTAATCAATTTTCTTAAAGTTTTATTCGTTTTTTCAGTTGGAATTAAGTTGAGATAATTTGTCTTACACTCCACAAACAGCTTATATAAAACCAATAAATATATTAAATTTACAAAAGAATGTAATTTTATTATAGTTCAGACTAAAATATTAAACATACGTCTTGATTTCATTGTGAATCCGTTCTTGTTTTGCTTTGCTTTCTTTCTTTATTTGGCTGGTAAATAACTATAATTGTGACGAGATAGATAAAGGTTTTTTAAAGAGTTTAATTTGTATAGCATTTTTAATATTCTTATATTATTTTAAATTTTTTATAAGGAATAAAGTGGTAATTTTAGAATAATCTCAAAAGAAACCTAATATTTCAAAGAATAAAAAAACAGTTTTTTTCTAACAATCAATGTATTTTTTTAATGAATTTATTGTAAAATTTAAATAGATAGTTTCAAATATAGTGCTGGTATTCTGCGTAATTCTTCTAATTGCAAAAAATCAGAATGAATAAGGTATCGTCAAGGATTATCCACTAATTGTTTTTTTAAACAAAAAAATTACAAGAAATATGTAATCTACAAAAAAATCTTCATATACACCGAAAAAATTTAACAATAACATTCACAATAGATATATGACAACATTTCTACCATTAGATACATTTGATAATTTAAATTCATGGTATATTTTTTAAAAAAACTTAAAAATAAAATTTTCTATTTCTTATAAAATGTATTTTATTTTACTATTTTTATTTTTCAATTCTATATCAAATTTTACATTTTTTAATGTTTGTTTTATACAAATAATTATAACATTTTTTTTGTTTTTCGTATACAATTTTAGATAGTTTTATTGTTTTTGAATGTTTTTTAAACTAATATTTAGAAAAATACCAATTTAAAAACAGGAAAAATATGTTTTAAAATCAATTTCTGAATATATATTCTAGTTTTTTTAGAATGTAAGTTTTTAATTAGATTGAAATATAAAAACATACAAAAAAATATCATATCAAGCATATTGCTGATTGCTGCTTGTTAGTTAATAAATTTCAGGTCCATTTTGCTAATTTTAACTTGAATCTGATATTAAACTAAACAATTTCAATAACCTTTTTGTAGACGAATATAGAAAATTAAAAGTGTTGCTTTATTTTCAAAACAAACGCTTAGGTTCAAAAAAACATATACAATTTTTAATGTTAATAATTGAGGTACTCCTCAATATTTTAAATAAATAGAAAATTCTCAAATGATTTCAAATACAGTGTTAATCCAATATTATTATTTGCTCTATTATACATTCCATCTTAAAAATGGATATATGTTGTCCATTTTTATCAATTCTAGTTAATTCATAATTGTAATTATATTTTGGCTTGATAAAAATTTTATAATTAGCTATAAAAAACAAAAATTTTATCAAAATATGAGTGGTATAATAGAAAAAAAGTTTAAATGCAAAGTAAACGGCGAACATATTAAATTAATTTTCCTTTTTTAGAACCATAATATTACATATTAAATAATTAAATTGAAAAGTATTATGTTAAATATAACAACATTATAATATAAATACGACTATATTGAACTTCTGTGTTATAATTTTTATATTAAAATAATATATTTATAACAAAGTTTTATTTTAAGAACTTGCTAATTCTAAAAAAATAATATTACACTTGATCGGTATATATTTATGACATTAAAATAGACAAAGCAGAAGCTAAAAAATTGTTTAATGATTTTAATTAGACTAATCCAATAGTATTTTTCGTATTTCTGCGATAATCAATGTTTTATCGTGTTTTTTTTCAAATGCAAAATATTTAACATATTCATATGTTTAATATATTATATCAATATACATTCTTTATAAATCTATTCTTAAAAGAATACAGATTTCTCGTTATATATAGCTTGGCTATACCAATAAGGATTTTTTTAGATTATTTTTTGTTGGTTTAAAATTTTATTGAAAATTATAACAAAAATATACATACATTCTTGTAACTCAAAACGTTCATTTTCAAAAGTAAAATTTTTTTTAACTATGTTTATTTGTTTGAATGCAAACACAGGATCAAAATTTAAAACATATAACTAGTTAGGCTTATTTTTTCAAATATAAAGCATAGAATTTGCAGCTTATTATAAGAAATTACAAAAACACACATATGTGCATGGATATACGTTCAAAAAGACTTTTCAGAAGAATTTTCTTTGATTGTAAATTTATATACAATTGTAGATTCTATATATATATATGCTTTGTAATCAATGAACTTGAAATTGTATATATATTTATCAAAAAGAAACAATAAAAAAAACTTTGTTTTTTTTGTATATATAAACACTTAAAAAGTTATAATCAACAATATTTTTTGATTTGATTTTTCGTTTAATGTTGAATCATTTATACAAGTTATAAAAAAATTACCTTCAGTCTATATATAAAAATACTAAAAAATCAAACTTTTTTGGATATTAATAAAAAATAAGAAAAAAGTATATATCAAAATACAATACACACCTGAAAGCCGGTATATTTTTCGTTAATTAGTAGAATAATGGACGATAAAATGTATTTAAAGATTTTAATTAGTTTTTAGTTTATGTGGGTCCGTAGAA
The DNA here is from genome assembly GCA_000230595.3 of Edhazardia aedis USNM 41457. NCBI lineage: Eukaryota > Fungi > Microsporidia > Culicosporidae > Edhazardia > Edhazardia aedis. The sequence continues at coordinate 256,661 of AFBI03000042.1, forward strand.
TTGTAGTCGTTCTGGCTCTCTCATTTACTCGCATTTATGAGGTAACATTGCTAGATGTTTAAAGCTTAATCTTTTAATAGCTCTAAGAGAAATTTTTAAAGGAGTTAAAACCCACAGTGAGGTAATTTAGTCAATTTGTGTAGTTTATTACACAAAATTAAAACCATAAAAAATGAAAACAACAATGATTGCATTTTTTTATCTATACACATATTTATATATTTTAAAATGTTTTTATTCAACACATGAATTACAATCAAGAAAATTTGTTCTATATTTTATTAATCTTTTTTTTAATGTATTAAGTAGATTTCCTCTACATTTTTTTGATTTTCTTGAATGCTAATTAATTTCGATTTTTTGTGGTATTAAATAAATTGTTTATATTCACAATAGAGCTATTCTTCTATAGTTTTTTATTAGATATTGCAGTATATTGATTGCTTAAATATATTTTTTTATATACTTTATCTAGTAAAAATGGTTTAAGATTTTTGTGTTTTTAATATTGTCATAAAACACAAACACATAGATTGAACTAAATCTTATAATGTAAATAAAAGTATATTTTTATTACTAATTTATGTTTAAAATTATAAATATTTTTTTTCTGATGATATAAGAAGTTAACTTCTATAATTTTGATTCGATAGATGTTATATACGTAATTATATAAAAAAATTACCAAGATTTTTTTGTTCAATTATAATCTTAAATTTAATATTTGAAGCAAATAAAATTAAATTCAAATTAAAAGCACGGATTTTTTATAAATGGTATTCTTTAATTAAATTGAGAAATTAACTAATATTGGTATTTTTTTATTGATCAAAACAGTTTTAATAATTTTAAATAACTAAATTTGATATGATTATTATTAATAATAAAATATTGATTTTTTTTGACGTTCAAAAGTATTGATGTGTATTTTTAATCAAATCTAATCATTTTATTTACAAAAATCAAGCCAAAAAATGTTAATTTTTTATATTGTACAATTTACATGAATCTATAAAAAACAAAAAAATTCTTTTTCTAGCCAACTTGAAATTCTTTTTATTAAGTTTTATATAGTAAAAATGTTTTTTGCGTTTGATGAACTTGTCTTAACAATCAAAGTAATTTAAAATTTACAGAAAAAAGGAAAAAATAAATTTTAGTATTTTTGTAATAGTTTATATTTCTGAGGCTTGAAAAATATGTAAAATTTTCAATATTAATAATATAGCGATATTTTATTAAATTTCAATTTTTTATTGCCGATTAAAAAGGTATGACTGTGCTAAATATTTTTTATTTTCATTCTATAATCTCGATAAAAGTACAAGAAATTTAGAAATTAATATTGCAATTATATTTTGATAAAATATAATAATTTGTAATATCGCTAAATTTTAAATTTATTATCTTATCAAGTAAATTTTTTAAAAAGTATTGCATATATTATATATCTAGTAATATTTATTGTTCGACTATTATTAGTCAGATAAATTGTAAACGTATTATTATGATACTAAACATACTAACCATGACTTAATTGCAATGAATTCCTTAAAACTGTGCTTTATTATAAATTTTGTATTTTTTGAAGCACATAGTAACCTTTAAAAGCTTTTAAGTGATCAAATAGAATAAGTTTTTAACCATATAAATAAAAGTGGAAATGTGGATTTACAAAAATGAATCAGTCTAGAAGATTTTTGAGGTATTAGTAATCATTTAAAATTATTTAGCATGAACATTGAAAACAAAATTAATGATTCTATACAAAAGCCGTTGATTGTAATATCCATCAGTCGAAATATTTCACCTCTATTGGCTTTAGCAGTTTATTATGAAAATTTAAAAACACTGACATGTTTAGAATTTAACGATTCACTAAATTTTACACTGCTTTCACAGCAGATTCTGCTTTATGATCCGTTTAAAATTGTGATTCCTGCCGGAAAAAATTTACATTTGGATAATTTACAGAAAATTTTCGCCGATATTGAAATTGTCGAAGTAAGCAGAAGTTGTTACAGCATTAACAAGTTACAGATTGAATTATTGCCTGATATATTAAAGGAAAAGTATTTTTTGCAGAGTTCTATCGCGGCTCTTAACTCATATTTGGGCGTTGATATTTTCGATCTGAAAATTGAATTGAAACATTTAAACAATCGTATGTTTATGAGCCTTCAAACTATTACAGATTTAGAGATTATCAAACCAACTGATGGTGATAATTTATCGTTGTTTAATGCTATAAACAACACAAAAACAAAGATGGGAGAAAGATTGCTGCGCGAAAACATCATCCAGCCTTTCACTGATATTTCGACTATTCAAAATAGGCACAATGTTGTTGAATTTTTCATTTCAAACGGTGAAATAGCTTTAAATTTAGAAAAGATATTGGAATCATTTTTAGATATAGATAAAATTGTTGTGCAAATGAATGACTTTACGAAGAAAAAATATGATCATGAGTGGTCATATCAAAAACATTTTGAAATCGTTTTTTTGTGCTTGCAAATAAAAACAATTTTAGCTGAAATAGTAAATCTTAAGAAAATGCAGCTTACAGATGAAATATTTAAGGATTTATTAGAATTACTCACTGATAAGAAAATAGATGATATTTCTAAAGTTTTTAATGAATTTACTCTAGAAAATCAGATATTCTTAAACGGAGATGATATGTTGCTTGATAGTATTATAAATTTTGTAAAATCGGATAAAAATCGCTACTTAAAAATAGCTAGACAAATATTGCTAGAAAATATGAGAGACATAAAAGAATATCATACAAAATATATTGATTATATTCACCACGAAGTTGAATTAAAATTTACTTTTAAATATGGCTTCGTCTTTAAAACAAAAAATACAAACATCAACGAACAAAATGATTTAGAAATTCTCACTAAAAATGATCTTGAACTTGAAAAAACATGTAATTCATCTTTTATTTGCGAAGATAAAAAATCTGTTTTACATTTTATGCTTCGTAAAAAAACAGATATGGCGTTTAATAATTTTGAGTCGAAAGAAGTTTTTGAGTCTGACTTAGAAGACAGTAAAACCAGCAATCATGTAAAAATTGTTAACAACTGCAATTATAATGATATGAAAAATTCGTTTATCGGCAGTTCAACCATATGTAACAACGAAAATTTATCTGATAACTCTGATTGGAATAACACCAAAAACCAATCTGAAATGATATTAGAATCGAAAAACCATTGTCAAACAAATTTAAATATCAAAAATACCGAAGAATCCACAAATTCAGATATCAACACTGATGATAATTTCTTAAGCAACAATCATTCTTTTTCTAAAGAATCTAAAAAAAAGCATACTGACTCGTTTAATTTAGAAAAAGATGATTATTTGGAAAATTTGAATTCTGTATCGTATATTTCAAATAATTCGAACGATATGAACAGAAATTTAAAAAACTATGGTGATATTTATGATTATGAAAAAAGCCACATTTCCGAAAGTTCAAAACATAGCTATGAAATTTACGAGTCTAAAAATAAAGCCTGCAATTCTGAACGTAAAAAACTATTGCATAAAAATTTTTTTCTAAATGATCATATCAATGTTGGAAGTGAATATTCTTCTTCATATAATCAATATCTTTGCAATAAAAAACATAAAACGGATGAAGAAAAAAATAAAACATATAAAAAAAAAATCAATGCCGAAAAAATCGATGATATAAACACTTTCGTTATTTCGAACAGTTCGAAATCAACTCAAAATACTGGAAATTCAAAATTGGAAATTGACAACGCTGATATTTCATCGTCAGATCGTTTATATACAATTGCAAAAAAATCATCTTTACATAATAATAACAAAAATAATATTTTAAGTAGATTGCCGCATACAAATAAATTCATTGATAAAAAAAATTCAAATGAAAATTTTGAAAACACAACAAGAAAAATTTACATAATTGAAAAATCAGGCGAAACGACTGTTTATACAACATTAGAACTTGAAAGAATAAATTGTAGAATAAAAGATGCAATAGAGCAAGTAATACAACTAGAAAGTAAATATTGCTATAATATGATACAAAAAATTGCACAACATAATCCTTTTCTCCTGAAAATATCCAGTTTTTTAGCAGAAATCGATGTATCTCTAAGTTTCTACATTTTTTCCACCAACGAAAGCTGTACATTGCCAGAATTTTCCGATTCCATCGTTATAAACGAAACATTTAATTTATTAACTTGTAGAAGGAAAAGAATATTAAATAATGTATATGCATCGAATTTACTGTCTTTTAATGTTGTTACGGGTGCTAATATGTGCGGAAAAACAACATACATAAAATCTATTGGACATTCCATAATTCTTGCACAGATTGGCTGTCCACTTAATGCAAGATATGCAAAACTTAAAATATTTAAAAAACTTCTGACAAGACTGAATAACGATGATCAAATCAATGAGAATTTGTCAACTTTCGGATATGAATTAAAAGAACTTAGAAATATTTTAGAAAATTCTGATAACGAAAGCATGGTTTTAATCGATGAACTTGGCCGCGGTACAAATTATCAAGACGGACTTGCATTAGCAATAAATGCATCGAGACATTTGTTAAAAAGGCGTTCTTTTGTATATTTTGTAACACACTTCACAGAAATCATTACATTTTTGCAAGAAAGCTCATCTTTGAATGTTTTAAAATGCGAAAATTTTAGAACTTCAAGTGGAATTTCAAATGAATACTCTGGAATACAATTTTGCGAAAAATATTTTTCACAAAAAATAATTCAACAAGCTAAATATATTAAGAATTTAATATCTAAAAACAATTATTTAAAATCGTTTGATAACAGTAAGATACAATTGGCTGCAAAAATTTTAGAATGTAAAACAAAAGATGAAAAAGAGCAACTCTTGAAAATAATTAATTCAAATGCAATAAGTAAAAATAATGATTGATATATACAAATTTATAATTTTATTCATATATGTTGGTTTATTTATTAGTGAATAGAATGATTGTTTGTTTTTGACAAATCATTTGGTAAAATATTGTATTTGTTTAACATTTTAAGATTGTGATGTTATTCTAATTATATTGATGAATTTTATAATGTGATTTTATCTAAAAAATGATTTTGATATTATTGGTGTAAAAAGAATATTATTTATTGCTGCAATATATGAATGATTTCATGGTATAAAAAATACTTGATTTCTTGATTGGTTAATTATGGATTTTTGTCTATAATCAGACAGTTCTCTAAAATAAATATGGTCCGAAAGGATATAAATGTTTTATTTTCTTTTAGTCAAGATGATCATAAAAAAATATTTATTTTCCGCTTTTATTGCGCAAAAAATATTTTTTTCTAACATTTTTATTTAGGTTTTCGGTTTACGCTGGATTAGGGCTTCTAAAAAGACTATTTTTAATAATAAAAAACAATTATTAATTTTATTCCACGATAAAATTGAATATTAATTTGTTTTGAGATAATAATTATATAAATTATTTTTTGGGTTTGCATAGATATTTTAATAAAATTTATATTGTTTTGAGAATACTTCAATTGTATGTGCGGGCTCTTTGACGAAATCGACCCGATTCACCATTTTTAAAATCTGAGAAAAGCTATTCACAGGATCGATAAAATTTATTGCACAAACCAATTATAACTTTTCAATTATCACAAAGCACGAATGAATAATCGAATCTGATCAATCCCAGATTAAAACACTATCAATTTAAAAGTATCAAAGTCGTCTAAACATCAAAAAACCTAAAATTTAACAACTTGAAAACAAAAACACAAAAACAAACTCGTTATATGTCGGCAGATCAGTAAAAACAATTCAATAATGGAAAAAAAAGAAATTTTTATAAATAAAAATTTTGATTTGTATGTTATTATAAATCATGTGCCTTTTGTGCTCAAAGTAACTAACTCGTCTCCTTTACATCCCTGATATTACAAAGTCATTCTAAAAGTTTAAATCACACAGTAAACTTATATCTTAATAAAGGCAAAATTAAAAAATAAAACACAGTAGAAGGTAAGATTATAGAATATTCACTACTTGTGTATATAGATAACTATAAATTACCATTATTTAAAATTATATTCTCTGCTGGAAATATCAAACTCAATTAGTTATCTTCCCAAGGTATAATCTTTATAAAAACTTATTAGAATAATCATTTCTTTTCTTCGCTTAAAACAATTACAACACATGTCTAAAAAGTCAAAATCGATAAATCTCAAATATTTATGTTATTAGAATGCGGATAAGCAAAAATTTTTTTTTGTCTTAGCACGAAATTTTGTATAGTATTTTGATTATTTTTAAAATCTTCTTATTATAAATCAGAATATAATTTTTAAATAATCAAACTTTGTCATTAAGAAGCGGACAAAGGCTATATGATATAGTTAGTATGTATTTACTGTAAAGATTAAAGAACTTTTGTTTGAAATATTTATTTATTTATTATTACATTGGTACTTTGAGGCATGCTCTTTATTTGCCATCTATATTTATTGATTATTTTGGTAAATTGTTAATTAAATTTACAATTTATCATATCAAATCAACATTTTACTAATATTTATTATGTAAAATTTTGTAATATAATAATATTCTAATTTTTTGAAATCTTAAACCATTTGATCTTTTTTAAAAATCAAAAGTATTTTCGAATTAAATTATTCAACTTTAAAATTTATAGAAAATTTCAATAATTATTATTCTTTTATCTTACATTAATATCAAACAATGAATGGGACGTTCTCGCTCAGTGACATTTAATCTTTAATTTCTTGGCATTTTAGTTTTTTTTATATTGAAGCAAACTTTACTATTGCTATATTAAAAATTTTTTACTTTATTGTGAATATTAAATGAAAAATAATGCTTTAATAATATAACTATTTTTTTAAAATTTGATCGTCTAATGCAAAATTTTTTTATATTGCCAAAATGTGTGAAAATAAGAAAATGGTTTTATATCGATAAATTTATTGCTGTAGAAGCGTTGTCTCTTTTTTCCCAGTGTCCAAAGGCATGATTCCTCTCTGGTCGTCTCTGGTTCGTACTGCTCCACGTCCTTGGCTTCGCCGTTTGATTTTTCCATTGGTTTTTTCCTCTTTTTCTTTAAATACTTTTTTATTTTCAATTTTTGAAATTCCCTGCTTTTTGTTTTTATCATTGTTTCTTTAGAAAAAATGAAAGAATTTTCTCTCTAGCCCTTCTTTTTTGTGGTCTAAAAACTCTGTTAGCGCCATAATACAACATTAAATTTATGTGTATTTCTTATTTTCGTGCATTTTTAATACTAAAAAATAAGCAGTTAGTATCTTGCGATATATTATCTTAAAAAATCTTCATAAAAGGAAATTTTTCAAAGAAAAAGTTACGGTTATATACCAATTTTTACAAGAATCCTTGTAGTCGACGTAAAAAAGTACAATGTTTAATTGCATAGAGAATCTATGAAGATGCAACCTCTTTTATGGCTGGATCCTTCAAGAAAATAAATGTTGTGATTACACAATTTGTTAAAATATTTCAGGTAACAATAAATGATACTTAATTGCACGTTTTGTAGAGCATATCAAAGAAAAACATAAATTTCGGAGCAGTTTTACATTTGTTTAAAAAACTATAAATTATTGGCATCATCTTTTTTCATGCGTATAATTGAAATCAACAAAATAAGCATGTGAGATTCTGCGTAAAGGTAAAATCAAAAAAAAATCCGCTCTAAACATCAAAATGTGATGTATTGATGCGCCTATGAGTTTATAGAAAATTTCTAAGCAATTTACAGAAAAAAAGATGTTGTTTTTAGTTGATTTGATATCGAGCTTCAAATATTATTTTTGGACGGCAAGTTGCTATATATCTAAAATCTATAAAAATTTTTTAAGTTACTATAGTATAATGTGCAATATTTTGAAATTATTAAAATTTAAATATTGAACGGTTTAAAGAATAGATTTTTTTTCTTTGTATTTGAAAAATAAAAAAAAATATAATTATTCAAAATTCATTCTATTTAATGAAGATAATTTTTTTTATTTAATATAAATTGACCGAGCAAGAATTATGTATCAAACTCACAAAAAACATATCTAAAAAATTTATAAAAATATCATCGGATCCAAGCTGATTGACTGGTAAAGGTATTGTCGCATTTTCTAAATTGCGACATGATGGCAAATTTCTATAAAATTTATATCTATCAAAATCCGATTTGATTGATCAATCCAAAAGTGGGCAAAAACTGAGAAAAAAAAATTTTCGGAAAAAACCGGAACGGATCAAACGAACAATAAAGTAGAATTCAAAAAGAAAAAGGACGGAGCAAAAAGAAAAATGGAAGAAATCATAAAAAGAAGATCGAACTACCTAATATAAGCCAAATTTCTAATAATGCCATCATTACATCTAATAATATCTAACATCCTTATAATTTATAACACTGTCACTAACAAATGCGCGTGAAAAGTAAGCAATTCCAAAAACAATATATAAAAAAAATACAATTAATAAGTAAGTTTTTTTTTCCAAGGGTTGGTGATTTAAACGACTGCAATATCCACAATTAATAAACATTATAATGCATTTTAGAATTTCGTTATATTCGAAGTTTAACAGATAATTAAGTTATATCAAAAAAAATTCAAAAAAATAATAATCTTTAATATTATATAAATCATAATATATTGCGATAACATATTAATATTCATAAAAACAATAAAATTTTATCAGGATAAATAATATAATTGTTTTCTATGTTTCTTTTTAAAAAAACACTAAAAAAAGTATTGTTTTATTCATGCAGTTATTTACAAGAATAACAAGCATGCATTTAATATAGGCACAAAAAAGGAGAAAAATAGTTGTTCGTATGTTTATCTTAAATGGAGTCTTACATCTTAACTATAGGTTTATATTAATCTGAAAATTCAAAAGAATGATAAGTTGTAGATTATTTTTCAAGTATTTCTTTCTCTATTCATTCTTCTTCATTCAATTGTTTCAGCTAATATAGATAGCATTGAGGTAAAAATGAAAGGAAAATATATTTCAGATGAGAGTCAGTGTTTATAAGAACGTAATATTTATATGACACTTTTCGATGTGTAGTTTTTTTCATCACAAAAATAAAGCCTTTATTTTAAGAAAAATCGCAAATTCATATTTTTTGAAAATATTTTATACAAAAATATTTAAAGACTCTATTTGTACAAATTTTCTCGATGTAAATTGTTCTTTTTAACATATATTCAATGAATACTATATATCTTTAATCATCTAAATGTGCCAATAAAGTTTTTAATGCATAAATTTCAAAAAAAATAGATTCATTATACATATCTGATTACCATTTTTATGTTGCCTATAGAAGTATCCTTAATTTATAGAAAGTTACATTAACTAATATCTGTTCTTTTAAAATTTTACCGAAAGCTACAAATTTTAATTTACACAAAAATTAGATATAATTTTTTCGAATTAGATGTTAAAAAATGCAATTTTATAGTCTGTAATATTAGATAAATGATAATAAAATAACCATCTAATTATTTGCTTTTAGAAGTCCATAGGTATTAAAGTATTTTTTAAAAATAATACTTTAAAAAATTGATTCCTAATTTCATATTTCTTAGATATGATATTATTTTTTTACTGATATTCATAAAATATTTTGTCTTTGACATAATTAATTATAATTTTCATTAATTATTAATCAATTGTGTATGAGATAAAAAAACTATCAAATACTATGTTAATGAAAAGATATCAATATTTATCAAAAAATATATAATTTACTTCTTTTATAATCAAAAAATAGCATATAACGTGCATAATTTTTTTTTTGCAATTAATTACATTTGTTTAATGAATTTATAACTTTGATTGTAAAAAAGTATATGTGTATATCAAAGATACAAAATTATAAATCATATTTTTTTCATATTGAGTGTATAAATATCTAAAACATTTAGGTTGCTAAAATTGTTTTTTAATGAACTTATTATGTATTATTTATATAGTTATTTACGTTTAATGAATTAAGAATATCATAATAGCAAAAAATATAGAATAAACTATAGTATCTTTCTATGAAATTGTTTTAAAAAACATCTTTTTTTTGAGTTTTTTAATTATGGCTTCTAATATTCAATAGTAAATATAAAATGGTAGAGAGAAAGCGCCATGGTATTTTAATATTTACAATTTTTTTTAAAACATTCTAAATCATTAAAAATTTGTATTTAATTTGGTATTTACCAATAGTTTTGCATTATATATTTTTTTTACTTTCTCTAATATCAAATAAATAGATATGATATGAGTTGTTTCGTATATGGATTTTATTTGTTTAATGATTAATTAAGTTTATTCATTGATCATTTTAAAATATTTTCTTCATTCTATTTTTTAAATGAATATTTCGAGCTCATTTGTTTTTATTTCTTATTGTGTAATTTGACCTTTATTCAAAATATTTTTACAGATTTATATTGACAATTCACAGTATGTAAAAATTTAATGAATTTTTATATTTTTGTTGATTTTTATAATATTTTAAATATAGGTGATATGTTTCGATAGAAGTTGATCGATAGTTTTTTTGAATTTTTATTAGTAGCATTAAAAATTTTAAAAACTATCATGTAAAAAAGCTTATTATTTTACTAATTTATCTCAAGGTAATTTTTTTCGTGTTTTTTATATGGCAAAAAGTGTTTTACTGAATAGCCTATTTCAAAAAAATATCGATATTATCAGCCATAAGTTATCCGTGATATCTATAAAAGCAACTTAAAGCATATTATAGTTTAAACAAATCTTTATACTTTCATATTTATATTTAGTTATAAAAGCATAAAATATATTTTAAAATACGCTTAAAAAAATTCACAACCTTGTTAAAAAGGTCAGAAAAATATTGTTCTTAAACTTTGACAAGATTTTTATCAAATAATAAAATTTGTTTTTTCTATTTTGCTTTTTTAAAACAACTGTATGTCGAAATCCCCCTTTTTAAAGGTTCAGTAATAAACCATATAATAAAGGTAGATGAATGATGATACTGAATTACTATAGAGGTACGCAGGAAACCCTTATATTATTATAAAAGCTCGGCATGATTTCATAAAAATTATAAACTGTAAAAAAATATATAAAAATTGAACTTTTCCTGATATTCATTTCTTTTTTGATACTTAAAAAATGCATGTTGTCACTATTATAAATTATGACACTTTTAAGGTTTTTTTATAAAATATAGAAAAAGACCATTTTTTAAAATCTTCAACATATTATATGCATGTGAAATAATATGCATTTATTCTAAAATACTAAAATATAAAGTTATAATGGAAGTTTTGCATTTTGAATCTTATAAAGCAATTAGAGTGCAAATATTATTTATATTTCATTAAAAAAACTCATAAATAGTTGTAAATATAGATATGAAACGAAATTCATTGAAAAAAATTTTTAAAATATATTTTTGTCAATAAATTTATAAATTGGATTTCAAATATCTCGTCAATAAAGATTTTTTTATGCAACAATCGTCAATATATAAAACATAAAGTGCGTGCAAAAATAGAAAACCATGCCTTTAGAAGCGAAAATTTCGAAAATTCAGATATTATAATACATATAATTTATTATTTACAAGTATTATAAACTCATAAGTTTTTAAATATTTAAACTATTATTTCTATTTTCTTAATGACTTAATCACAATATATTGATTGAACTGTGTCTTTTTATGAAAGTATTGTGAAACAATAAAAATATATTTTAACTTAAATAAAATACAATCGACGATAAATGGTCATCAATCAAATTATAAAAAAGTAAGATCTTATTACCTGGTATAAGAAAAAAATAAAGAAATTTAGCATCATTATCAAAAAATAATTTTATAGATAAATACATAATTGTAAATTTTGGTTGACTCTTACGTAAATGGATCGTCGTGAAATTTTTTTGTTGAATCTTTGTATTGCAGAACTTAATTGTTTGCATAGTTGAAAAATGTGTATATGATTATATATTTTTTTATTTTACGATTTTCTTGTAAAACGAGCTCATTAATATATTGGTGTTGAAATGAATCTCAATTTTTTTTTAAAAAATTCTAATTTTGGTATGTCATGAAACACCATGTGTTTTGACTGCAATGTAACTGCATAAAAATAGCATAAACTAAATATAAAAAAATACCATTTTCAATAAAATATTTCCGATTCAATATGTTTTATGGAAATTTATAAGAATTTTCCAATCATAAAGTATAACTTGAGTAAGCGGTGTCTTATAAATAATCATATAATTTACATTAATACTTGTGGATTTAAAGCATAAACTTTGGTTTCAATTTAGTTTGTTAAAAATATGTATTTTTGATCTTAAAGATTGATAATAATTCAAAAATTTACTTAGAAGAACAAGTAAATGGAAAAATGTCTTATTTCGCAAAAATATAAAATTTGATTATTATAGAAAGAGAGGTTTTTTTGATGGCAATTTATTAGCATTCTAAAATTGTTTTTTAGTACGTTTTTGAAATTCTTTCTACTATGACCAGGAATTTTATTTGTTGGTTTAAGATAAAATTATTTCGTTTTTAGAAAAAATTAGTGTAATGTTTGCATTTTAAAAAAATTTATATATGTTGTATTATTTTTGATGAATTTAAAAAACTCTATAATATATTACTTTTACATTTTGCTTTAAGAAATGCTATTGCGTTTATTTTGTATCTAGTTGTAAATTATAATAGCCATCATATATCTGCATATTTTATCATATTATATTTATTAAAATCTTACACTTATAATAATAGGCAAAAAAATGAATCTTGCAAATTTAAACGTTCAATTCTACAAAATATAGAAAACTTTATACATTGAACATTTACAGTGTATCTTATAATTCCACAAGATTGTATATGCCTCTTTTAAATCAAATTACGCAAAAGTGGGTTCGATAAATATTAAATAAATGTGGCTAATCGGAATTTTTCGACAGAAAGAATTTTTATTTTTTTCAATAATTTTGCGATTATAATTGTATTTTAATATGACCGATTACGCAATTTATGATCTCAAAACCCTTAAAAGTGATAGAGAGCGTCTTAATACAACCATAAGTATATAATAAAAAACACCAACGTTATTGTTTCATTGACTTCTTTTTTCGAAAACTATCTTTGCCTTCAAAAATAACAATAATTAATTTATGCGGTATATATGCGAATTAAAATACACTTTTAATGTATAATTGCTACAATTTTTTACTAAAATTCATGAATAAATTGTTTATTTCAATGATCAATATTTATGAGATTCAAAGAAAATTGCATATGTGGTTGTTTTTTGTTACGTAAATTGATTTACAATAAATACGTTTTTTTGTCATTAAAATATTATTTCCCACTAAATTCCTTGTTATAAAATGTTAAAATATATGTGACAGGCATTTTTATTCAAATCTATAATAAAAGTGAAATATAAGGAAAATGATTCAATAATACAATATATAGCCAAATTTCCAACATGTTTCATTTTATTTAGTTACCGTTATTTTGTAGCACATACTTTATGTCTCTATCACTAGAAGTTTCAATAAATTTTATTTTTGATATATATAAAAACCTATAAAAAAAGATGCTAAAGACTGTTGAATTACAAAAAAATTACAAAATCTTTGAATATATCTATTTGATAAAATAAATGTAAATAGTAATCTTTATGCAGAAGTCTTCGGGCTTCCAGGAAGACTGGCGTAAAAAATGTTATAATGGAAAAGTAAATGTTTTTATTTACTAAAGATGTGTACCTTCCGCCAAAATTGGTTTTTTGGCTTGTCCTAGGCTCCACTCTTGTGACTTTTCAACCATCTGTTGTCTCATTATTGGTTGAGAACATCTTCTCCTTTTATAAATTCAAAGGAAGAAAGATATGTGACTTTTTGAGTTAAAAAGTATGTATTAAGGTAGGAAAACATAAAGGGTTTTTTAATATTGGACTTGTATAGAATTCCTCATCACAAATATGGTTTACCACACTTTAATCTACTAAAACTAAATATTAGCTTCAAAAACGACGTCTGCTTTTCTTTGTAAATAAATATTAATAAAGGAAATTAAAAACACGAATATCTTTATGAATAAATAAAATAGTTTTGATATAATTTCAAATCTCTGTTCAAATAGAACCAGAATTAAAAGTTTTTTTAATTTTTTCTTTTTCCTGCTTGTTTTGCTTGTTCAATTCTTTGCATATGACAAAAATTATATTTTTATATAGTGTTAAATTCTGATTTTTTATGCTTTTTCTGTCTATATTTTCAGGCATAAGCTAAAAAATTGAAGATGACAAAATATCGAGAATATAGTTTTTACACTACATACTAAAATAAGAAACAGTAGACGTTATTTAAAGCTGTTAGAATGTTAATCCTATGAGAATGATACACAAACTAAAAACAATATTGGTTTTTATATTCAATGAATATATCGTTTTTATGGGTTATTAACAAAATAAACATATTATATTTGATAGCCCAATGGTTCTTGAATCAATGTTTAATCGACAATCTGGTTGAAAAAATTAACAATGATAGTTTCAATTTTGAAGTAACATATTTACATGAATGTATGTCTTTTTTACCAGCGTTTTTCGTAAAATTTCCGTTATTTTGTATTTATTTTCGAAATATACCCATAATTCCCATGTTTATATATTTTATTTGAATAATATTACCAATATAACTAAATAAATTTTTTTCTTTATATTACAAATATTTTTTTGTTTAAATCTGTGATGAATTCTAATTTTTTTATTAAATGTATTAATATCTTCTTAGTTGAACTATTATCTCAACATTTATATTAATATTTCGAAAAAATTATATTATCATTGAGATATTAAATGTTACACATTGTAATTGTGTCTGTTTTCTAATTATAATAAACTAGAGATCGCAAAATATATATTTAACACATTTAATTTATTCGACTAGAAAAAATATAACATAAAAATACAAAAGGAGATAAACAATTAAAACTACAAATTATAATTTGAATTCAAAAATTTTCAAAAATGTAAGATTTGAATTAATCATATTTATGGTAAATTATACATGTAAATTTTATCAAAATTTGTAGATAGCAATAAAAATTACGATGAAATTTATAGTAAAAAAATATTTTTAATATCTAGCACATTTTCATATAGTGATGGATATTATAACACAATAGTAAAAACTTTCAGCTTGATATGATTTTAAAAGTAAAAAACTTCTATTTCATTAAAAAATGATAGGTGATAGAAATAAACATAAGAAATTTATCAATGGATAATTTATTTATACAATTGAAATTGCTAAAAAATATATTATTAATAATATATTTGTAAATTGCTTTTAAATTCAATTGATTCTGATGGTGTTATTGCGAAAACAGAGATGATTTCTATTCATTTAAAAAAACATCTTTTTAGCTCGTTTTAAGCAAAAAACCCAATAAAAAATTAGTATGGTAGTTTTGTTTCCAAAGAACAGATTTCATGCTAAATGTATTTATATGTGAATTCGAATTGCTATATTATTAAATTTTTCGAAAAAGATATATTTTTTAATTAGAAAATCATATTATATCAAGCAATTAAATGTTTTTTATTTGTTGCTTATAAAAAATATATTGGTCCTAATTAATTGCAACACTGCCAAACGCATGTTATTGGTAACATTATTAATGTTTTATTTATATAAAAAAAGTTGCTAACAAAATTTTTAATTATGATAATCTTCAAATTTTCATCAATTCTGATATTACTACTAATCAGCAAAAATGCGCAATGTGAAACAAATCCTGAATGTAACTTTGAAAATATCGAAAACCACCCCCAAACTAGGAATGAAACGATTTCAATAGAGGATATATGCATCCCAAAAATATTTTCTATAAATAAAAAAGATACGAAAACCAAAAGTACGGTGTTTGCAAAACTTAGCATAAATCTAGATCTTCGACTTATAGAAAAATATGATGATTGTTTAATTAAATTAGCAAATAAAGATTTTCGAAATAGATTTAACAGTGAAAATCATACGGATTCAGACACAAATGAAGTCAAAAATAACTTGCAAATGTTCATTATTGTAGATGAACTTAAAAAGATAATTTGTCCTCAAAATGAAGTATATGAACATATTAAAATTATAAGATTCGAGTGTGACGAATCTCTAAACATAAATATTTACTTTTTTCCGAATAAATTTGGCAAATATGATGAAATTTACATACTTACATTGACACCAGATATTAGATATTGTTTTGCAGATCGGTCTATCGAACCCAAAAATTTGCATTCTTCATCCCACATTACTTATATGAGCATCCCAAAGATGAAAATCAAAACTTGTCACTTTGAGCACAACATTTTTACGAACGATTTCATAGATAATGAAAATTTAATATATTCTTCTTTAAATGAAGAATATTTTAATGGTATAACAGATTCTTCTTCTTGTGTTGAAATGCGGAGATCAATAACTATTAGAAAGTGCTTATTAACAAGAGATGAAATTAAAATATTAAAGAGAAAAAAAAGCACCAAAAAGAAGATGCAAAAACAGTTCCTTAACTCTTTGAGCGGTTTAACGAATCTATTAATACTGGTTTTGGATAGATTAAATCATATTTAAATTGTTTTCTGATTTTTCAAGTTCTTAAACATCGTTTAAAAAATAATTTTATTGAAACACAACCGTTAATGTCTTTATTAATTTTACGATTGTTTGTAAAGAATCTGTATAAAAAGTATTAATGCGTCAGATTCATGATTAATAAATTCATTTGGATTTTCATAAAATTGCTATTTTAATATATACTGTAGAATATATGGTTAATTCGAAACAAAAAAAGGTTTGTATCAAATCTTTTGTTTGCTAGCTTTCCAAATAAAATTTTTTATTTGATTTTATATGATGAATGATCATCTTTTTATAACATTTTTGATCAAAAAACTAATCAATGACACTAGAATTTTTTTTACATTATTTGCCGCTTTAAATTATATATGTTTGATATATAAGTTATAAACCTTCATTCTTATCTTTGTATATGTTAATTTTATAATCAAAATAACAAAAAGACACTTTTTGTATCAACAAAACAGATTTTAAAATTAGATGTATCTGATGAGAAACTTGGATTTTCTAGTTGATATCAATATTTGAAACATGTAAATATTATTAAAAAAAATTCATTCTTATCTTTGTATATGTTAATTTTATAATCAAAATAACAAAAATTCACTTTTTTTATCAACAAAACAGATTTTAAAATTAGATGTATCTGATGAGAAACTTGGATTTTCTAGTTGAAATCAATATTTGAAACATGTAAATATTATTAAAAAATATTATTCGTATCTAAGGATCCCAATGACAGGCATTATGACATTTAGAAGAAATTCTAACGTATATTAACGCCAGTATCATTTTTTTGAATCACTGCCGATAAACAAAGAATGTATTTCAGTTTATATAAAAAAAATGAAAAAAGAATAATCCTGTATATCGGATATTATAGATTAAAGAAATTCTGTTATTTTTACCTTGGGTTTGTGTTTTGTGTGCTAAAAAATTCATGAAATGGAAATGGTAAATTACATGCAGATTAAAATGTTTTATTTATCATTTAGGAATAAATTTTTATACAACTAAACCAATCCATTATTATGGAGAAATTGTTGCTGCTTAAAAGTATTTTAAGTATATTTTAACTGTACTTTAGAACCTAAATAAAAATTCTTCACGAAAATTTTATGTTTTCAGTATTCCGATTCTTATTTTTCGTTATAATTTTTTGTTATATCATCATTATTTTTCTAATATAATTGTTAATGCTGACATAATTTTATATGTGCTTTATTTGTATGTGTTTATGCATCAAAACACAGTAAAATGAATCCAACTAATATTTTAGTGTATTTACTTATAATTATTTTCACTTTTGTATATCTGCAATCAAAATAAAAGCGCACATTTCATGCAGGGAATATGCTCATACTGACATTTTCACGCAAAAAACGATATATTCTTCTATATAGGCTTTTTCAATCAATTAATCGGTATGAAACTGCTTAAATTGAATTTACTTCGTTCTTGATATTAAAAAAAATCACTGAATCTGTTTCAAATTTTTTTTGATAGCGTTACATTGCATTTTGCTGATTCATTAAATATATTAGGCTTTAACAACCCCTTTTAAAAATGTAACTTTGTTGAAAAATTACTAATACAATTGTGAAATCGGAAAAAATTTGGATCTTGCAGTAAGCGTTATCGAAAAAATTAAGATTTGATGTTTTAATTATTTTTTTATTTTGCATTATTGATAGACATACTTTCCTTAACTAGCATTAATTTAATAAATTTCTCACCTATAGCGTTTGTTATTAAATATGTGATATAATTATCACATATTTTAATTAAAACAATTAGTTTTATTATGAATACTTTTTTTAAAAATAAACAATGAATAGAATGGTATAAAATTTTTGATAAGAATGTTTCAATTTTAAATGTTAATTTACCATCTAAAAGTAATAAAATTAAAAACATTTCCTAATATAAATTGTTGATAAATTAGAGATAAGAGTTTTAATAAAAAAAAACTATTTAAAAAAAAAGAAAAAAGAAAGAAAGAGTAAAAATGAGTAAAGAATATAGTTTATATAATACTGGTAATAGTAGTAATAGCGGACGATATATTTATAATAATAGTAATAGTAGTAGTTTTAACTGTAATGCATTTAGCAAACCCATTATTAATAAATATAAAACTCAAAAAACATTAAATATTTTAGAATTCTATTTTCTAACGCAAAAAGTTCCTCGTTTACAGGACAAAATACATTCATCATCTTTAAAAACCAATTGACCACTTGCTAACAACATTATATTATTAAAGAATTATTTTATCAGCATAAAATTACAATTTAAGAATTTAACATATTGATCACGATTGTTATCTAATGAAAAAATTTGTATTTATAATATTTTCTTAAAGAATTAAATTAATTTGACTGTTATAAACAACAATCATAAAAATATGTTTGATTTATACAATAGTTTTCGAGAAAGCTTACAAATCTACCATTTTAATGACCTTATCAAAAAAAATTCGAACTAAAATTAAAACTACTGTTTGAGCCATTACAAACATGCAAAATTTTTTATTTTTCAATATATTTTTTTATTTTTTATAATTGATACTTTATTAGATAAAAAAACCAACTTTAATTTTTCCTATTAGATTAATCATCTAGATTTCGAACAATTAGGAAAAAAAGGTTAAAATAATAAGAATGTAGATTATCTGTTATCTAAAAATAACCAAAAAAGATTTTACATTAAAAAAACTAACCTATGTTGTTGCTACTGCAACAGATTCAAATAAAAAAAAACCTTTACAAAAAAAAGATGATAGGATGATACATTTTTGTAAAAATTTTTAATAATTTACTCGGTTTTTTTTATGTTACATTCATATTAAATCTATTTCATTTAAGTTATGCAACAAAATTTAGATCATAAGATATGAATTTTTTTCGTATTTATGTAATAACTAAAAGCGAAAAAAACTAGTAAAATATGCAAAAAAAAAAATCAAATTTTTTTATCAATTATAAAATGAAAAATTAAAATGCCAAGTAATTTAACTCAAAGCATTTTTGTAAAAAATTATGCGAAAAAGCTAAACTCGATAAAGAATTTTACAGATATTTTTTTAAATAAAACATTAAAAACAAATTTTTAGGTGGCATTAGGTTATTAGCACTATAAACAATATTCATCACACGAAATAATAAGATATTTATTCAAAAATTCTATAACTGAAAAAAGTACTATATTATAGAATCAGAACAATAGATTGTATATTTTAGTCATTAAATTCAAAAAAATTCTTCATTTGTTGTATTTGAAATAAATTCTAAAACTATAAAGATTTTTAGTTAAATTTGATTTAAAAAAATAGAGAAAAACCGAAGTTCTTAATATCGCTATTTTTGCAATGTTAAAACTTGTTTTTTTAATGTATTTTTATAGGCTTACCTTATAAATATAAATATAATAAAAAATAAAAAATATTTTTTTTGCTATTTTATTCAAAATCCATATATGTTTAATAATAAATGTAAAAAGTTATTGTGTATAATCTTTGTTTTCTTATAGCAAAAAGATCTTCAAGAGTTTGAATCAAAAAGATCATTTTTAAAATATTCTAGCTATATAGATAACTATGTATTTTTCATTGTGACACAATAATTTATCTGTTAAGCTAAAAATAATGTAATACAATGATAATTCAATAAAAACAAATTTATATTTTTTAGTTCAATCTCTATGTGATTATTGCGGTACGCATGGCTCTATCGTTTCAATTGCGCAAAAATATTTTTTTAAAATAATGTGTTATTCTAATATTTATACGTATTTATTACGTTAAGCACTAGGTTTATGTGGTATTTGCTTTTTATTTCTTTACTTAATAAGAAATATTAGCCACAATGTTCTTAGACTGGTTATTCTTGTCTAGGGGAAGCGTTTATGTTGCATACCAGTGTTTATTTTCTGAACTAAATGTATGAGAGAAAGTTGGGATATATCTGATTCATAAAGGTCGTATAATATAATGATACAAAAAGATCGGGTGATAGAATCAACATATGAAACAATCATATGATTTTACGATAATCAACAGTAAAACACGAAGAAATAATATACTAACGATATAGCGCAGTTATATGAGTAAATCTGTTCATGAACTCGTGTGGTAAGACAATTAAATAGAAAAAAGAATATGAGGCTAAAAGAACTTTGATGAATTCGATTTAAATACATAAAAATTTCCAATTTTTTTCATTTTTTCTGGAATAAAAATTATATTCAAACAGTTTAGAGATAATTATATGTTCAGAATACTTTTATTTATTAGAAAACATATGTAAATTTTGTCTATTTATTGAAATTTACATTAAAAAAAATTGAGAGAAATAATATTATTTTGATTTTTTAATCTTCCAATATCGATTAACTTTATATTTTTATAAAAAAATAAAGAAATAATCAGAAAGAATTGTAATAAAATTTTAAATGTCAAGAATAATGATTAATCACGCAGTATATAAAAAATTGTCTTAGATTTTTATTATTTTATTTGGTTTAAGTGCGTTTCTGATATAAACTTTAGTATATTACTTGTATCAGTGAAGGAATACTGATTATGCGAAAGTATTGAAATAGAGTGCACAAAAATCTTTTAAAAAATATTTTCATGATTTAAACAAGAAGTAGCAACACATTAATTTGATTAAATAAACGTATTTAGAAAAAAACGAAATTTACTAAAATGTGATGAAGAATTACTATGCGTAAAAGCATTTCTAAAAAATTAAATTGAAATATAAAGACCGCTTTTTCTTTTTCTACGTCTTTTATTTAAATTATTGCTGTTTATTTTCCAGATCAGCAGAAAAAAAATATTTTTCTAAATTCTATTCCGTAAAACACCGGGAAAAATTCAATTATATACAAATAAATATTGTTTGGTGAAACATAAAGATAAAGAGAATCAATAAAGTCAGAAAAAGTATGACTTGATTAATAAATAGGAGAAATTCAACCACTCTAACATCCGCATTGAAAAAAATATACAAAACTGACAACAAATCAACTTTTACGTTTTTAATTAGCAACAAGTATTTCTTTTCATATCTATTAAGTGCAGACACTATCAATTTGAAATCAAGTCCAAATAATTATTTAAGAAGCCTATTCCCAATGTAAAACGTATTTGTTTGACATAAAAATTTTATAAAAATTAATAAATATTAAATACCTATCAATAAAAATATTCAAATTACAATTTAATTCAAACTTTTTTACGATCAATTTATGTTTAATAAATTGTCATTTTATTTTTCCTTTTTCTCGTTTTTTTTGCTAAATGAAGATTCAAATCTAAATATACCTTTTAAATCCGCTTTTGACGATTTCAATGTGTAGGAAAAAAATGAAAAAAAATGCATAAAAATATATCATACATACTTGATTCTACATAAAAAATATATATGACTTCATTTTCGTAATAATTACATATAAATTTGAAGTTAAAAATTAGTACGATGATATATAATCATAAAACTATTTTAAAACATATTTATATAGTTAAGATATTTTCAATAAATATGATAGTTATATATAACCACAGTTTTAAGATGATATAATGTGTGTATAAATAGCGAAAAAAACTTAAATTATATAAGTAGTTTAAGATTTAGTAGTGTTGTATAAGTTAAATATTTGTAAAAAATATAATTTGATCTTTTCTGATATTTAAATATGCTCTTTTGTGTTCTACAATATAAAATAATGCATTTGGGTATTAATTATACCTTTTTTACATACATTTTACAGCAAAATAAACTTACTTTAAATGAAGTACCTTCTGTAAAACAAATATAAATCTTAATTGAGATTTTCGTGATTGCATTATAATATTATACAATTCTGGTTCGTATAAGGTTTATATTCTACAACCTTTATAGATAAAAGCGCATGATATTATATAGATATTTTTATATTATCAAACAATTACAATGCTGAATTCATTATGCATACTGAATAGATGAATGTATAAAAAAATAAGTGAAATTCTTTTTTCTAATACCAATGAAAAGATTTAATGTTTTGAGAAATGTGATAAAATGTATTTATAATATATCATATTTTTTAGGTTGTTTTGATCTAAGCATAATCAATCATTTTTTGCTATTTTAAACTCTGAATTCTATACGGATTGAAAATTATTTTATTACTAAAAAGTTTTTTTTGTTTTTACTTTTCACAATATTACTAAAAAAATATAAAAATATACAATTGCAAAAAATAAACATTCAAGAACCTAAAACTACCAATGTTACATGAATAGTCTAATTTTTTTCTGAAACTACGATTCCACTGAAAGCTATTAATCAAGCAATGATAATGTGTATATTAATTTAGAAAATCTTAAAAACTAAACTTCTGATCAATTAGATATTTTTATATATTATTTAAAAATTTTCTTCTCACAGATATAGATTAATATAAATTTTATTTGGAACGATATACATTTTATGTATTTATTATTCAAACAAAAAGTAAAAAGATACATACGGGTTTTGATATCGTATATATAGGGTAAAAAAATAGAAATCAGAACGTTACAAAACCTAATTAAACAAGATCTAAATGCTAGCATTAGCTGATCTGCATATGAAAAAATAAAAGTTTTTATTCTAATAAAAGTATATTAAAAATATAATTTATATACAAAAATTTTTTTTACATCTTTTTTACATGTGCCTTCTCATTTTAAAAAAACAAAAAAATTTTAAAAAACTCAAAATGAAATAGTTTTTTTTGTATAATTTTCAGAAATTTTATAAGACTCAATATCATAACAAAAAGTTTTTTTATGGAAATATTTTGTTAGTCCTAGACGCGCTAACTGTTTCATTAACGTTTAAAAAAGAAAAGTTTTGTTCGTTACTCATCATTTTAATTATTTTATGTTTTGTTTAAATAGGCAAACCTTCATTGACATCTATCAACATTAATACTTTTAAGATATTCAAAAAAAAATCAGCTCATCAGAAAAACATTAAATTGATTTATGACTTTTAAATATTAGTTAACCGAAAACAACAATAACGTTATGGCTTCAGTCAGAAGGCTGCTGAGCTATTCTACTGGTTGATTAGGAAAAGCTTCCTTCTCTTTCCAGTCATGGCATCAACATATTTAATTACTTTATCGTTCTTTAAGGATAATTTCTTAGATTTCTTTTTTTACATTTTTTTCTCATAATAATATGCCGTACATATGTATGTTTTTTTATAGTTAAAAAACTGCAAAAAGTTCTATTATACTTTTTCAAAAAAAATCTTTTTCATTATTCATAATTTGAGTATCCTACAGTCATATAAAGCTCTATTATATCTTTCGGTACTTTTCTTTATTTAGGTATATATTTCTTAACCAGTTATTATTTTATACATTTTGTAAATTAGAAAAATCTTTATTTGTATACATAAGTAAAAGTTTGATCCCTTACAATAATGGAGAGGAAATTAGAAGATCCTCCACAAACCTAACAAATGCTAATATAACTTTTTTTAATAAATCTTATGCACCAGAACTAATAATTTTTCAATATGTTGAAAATCTAGGTGATAGAAATCACCGTAATTATATCATCGTTTAAATATGAAATAGAAATCAACACATATTTTTATCATAAAACAATGCAAAAATAAAAAAAAACTAATTAAAATTTGAAAATTATATTTTCCATAAAGTACAATGCATCAAACGGAACTCGAACCAAATAATATAAGATTTTAAATGCTAAAAATACATATTTTTATATTTTTTACGGTAGCATAAAAAAAATTTTTTTATTTGAATACATACTGTATTTGAGGAAACCCCCAATATTCAATATGTAATATAAAATAACTGTGCTTTTTGTCGTGTTTTTTTAAATTTTGCGAAAAAAAAGGTTGAATGATGAACTTAAAATTTAAAATTATAAATATTATAATAACTTATTGTATTGCTTTTCTTATTATAAAAAAAATAAAGAATTTGTTTTTGGGTTAATTTTCTTGAAAAATTTAAGATTTTTAGTACATGACTTGCGTATTTAATAACAGAAAATATTCATCATTTAAATTATAACAATTTTAATTTCTTTAAGTTGAAAATTTCTGGGTCTAAATTCGTATAAAACAAAGTCAAAAGACAATTGTTCTTCATTAGAGATAATATTTCTTATATGTTAATTTGTAATGCCAAGTTTAAAACCACCATAACTTAAAGTTAGATTTAAGGTTTTAGCTTTTCTAAACAAATCATTTCCCTATTCAATTGCGTTTTAAATAATAAAATTAGTATAAAGCATTATAATTTTTAACTGTAAATTATACAAAAACATTAGCAATTACGGCGTCTTTTTTCTCCTTTTGCATCAATAATTTAAAACTTTCAATATTTTTACATGAAATATTTTTTTTGTCTAAAAATTTAAGTTTTCTTATACAATGATAATTTACTTCTAAAGACATTTTAATATTTTTGAGTTTATGTGTAGAAAATATATTTTTGCGTGCATTACACAGTAATAAAAAGAAAAAAAATAGTTGCCAACAAAAGATAAAACGAATTTGAATATTAAAATGTATGATAATGTACAAATAATTATATTTCTTTTTCGGAAATTGTAAAAAGCTTCGGGCACCTCTGAGAAGAACATCGATGCGCATGTACAACACGTTTCTACACGATCCCATTATATGCGCCAATGTGTATATTTTTAGTGTCATTGAAACAAGAATCTCTTATAAACACTGTATTTTCTTTAATTTACAAACTGAAATTTATTTTATCCTGCATCACTACCTTGGAAAACTAGAATACATGTTTTAAAAGTAATAAATGGGTGTAAACGCATAAAAGTGCTGCAAGAATACAGTATAGGGTTTTAAAATTGACAAATTTTGATTTATTTTAATTGCATTTATAACACATCTTTTTCATTGTAATTATAACAGTTCATTAAAAAAATGTACATACAGATTTTAAAATACAAAACAGCTAAAAACCATAAAACTTATATTTTTTTATATAACACTTGAAAAAAATTAAAAAAGCATAAATATTATTTTATTTTCGATTGTGAATTGTCTAGAGAATTTTTTATGCCGAAATTAACATAGAGTTATAATGATTTTTACTTCAATCTTTTTGAATGTGAACAGTTTTATAATTCCGTTTAAGAGCATGTTATTTACGATGAAAGTTACAAATATGTAAAAGCTGTAATTAGTACATTGCATATTTGCGGATATAATTGTGTCTATACAAATATTGACACCCTAATAATATCTCCCATTTTAAGCCTACTTTAAACCATAAAAACAATCTTCGCTCGATATAACGAATGACAAAACCTATAAAGTTAGGTATTTAGACTGAACGTTAGGAAATATCGAATTAAATGTCAATGATGAGTTGTTTTTTATAATAAGCCTTTAGAATAAAACATTTTATATTAAATTGTTCTTTTTGCGCACAAATACTTAATTTTTCATATTTTACACCGACATTTTATCAGTCGAATCATCATATTTTTATGTAAAATATAATAATAAAATGCCGAGATACGCCTTTTTTTAAAATTGAAATAAACATTAAACAATTATGTTGTATTCATTTTTATCCGTTCATAGTTGGATTTCCTACTTTTTGAATTAATATAGATATAACAAGCATTTTTTTCGCTTTTGTTGTTTCTACATTTTCGTATAAAAAAAATCACATTTAACAGAAGGTTTAGCTTCTTTTTAAACATCTTTTATAATGAATAAATATTGTTATGTTTGTGTTATAATGTTTTTATTCAAAAAGTTTGTATCATAAACAAAACCGACTCATTCACTTTTGCGTAAATAATCAGAAAAACAGCCGAGACTAACCATGGACTGGTTAGAATGCTCCGAAAGACAGTGAAAAATAAATTTTTTGAAAAGACAATAGTTGTAAGCTTTAGTTTTATTGTAATTACTCGGGTTAGATTCGCTTGCATTTTCGGGGTTCCCGGGCCAGGACTCAATGCATTTTCTTTTTCTTTCTATTACTTCTATCGTAACTGTTTTATATGGGCTAAAAAAGAATAATTTAAATAGTCAATCTGGAGGTAAGGCAGGAGGCAAAGATATTTATAGAATGTTTCTGGCTTTATGTTGACAACATTTAGGTTAGAACATGTTATTGTGTTATTGCGTGGTGTAGTATCTCCCACAACAACATAATTAAGCTTAAATTTTTAACAAAACTTTTAAAAAATTATTTTATGTATTTGTAATTATGGTGATATATTTTTATTCTATAAATCAATTGATTATAAACGTAGTCTATAATATAGAGTCTAATAAAGTTTTTTTCTGTTTTTTTTATCTATTACAATCCATTCCTTGTTCGAATAAATTGTATTTATAACAAGCCTATATTAATTCTTTACTTTTTGACTTACGTTCTTAATACACACTAACTTAAGAGATAAAAAATATTTTAAATATTATATTGTGTGTTAAAAAGCCCTTTTTTATATATTAAATCCAAAAACCTTCATTTTTTTTTCTAACTAAGAGAATGGTAATCTAATAGCAATTTTGTATATATATAGAAGTGAATATTAAATGAAATATAAGCAAATTCAAGTTTTTTTTTAATGTAAAACATTACAAAAGATGGTATTATCTTTATAAAGAGATGAATTTATAAATAGACAAGACTAAAACCAAATGTAACATTCATGAATTCGTTCAATACAAAAAAAATATATAAACAAAATGAAAATTAATTTTTTTTCTTTTAAAATATGATCAAAATGAAAAAACTTTTAGAACGTTTGAATAATATTTGTGTTAAATTGGTTCAAGATCATCAATTAGAGAAACAATCTAAAAAATTAGAATTATATATATATATATATATAAAAATGCGTTTAAAAATAAATATGAAATTTACAGTTCTTAATGCTGATTAGCGTTTAATATTTGCTATGTTTTTTTGAGAATTGCGATTCTTCCGAATTTGTAACGCGAGCTTAAAGAAAAATTCAGCTCATTAGGACTTTTTGTTGTAACATATCGTGATAGAAGGAGAACAGCTAACTCATCATTTCTTTTATTCCAATAAATTTTATCCTGGTCTATTGTTACTGCATTCTCGCTTTGTTTATAGTAAAGTCGTGAATTTCTACTATATATACAAGAGTCATATTTTTGTTTGTCACCTTTCTGTTTTAAACAACTTTCCGCTATCGTTATAGAAATACCTCGAGAAGCAACATTACTATAATGAAGCATAATGTCTTTAACACTTAATGAATCTAAATCTTCAGTATTTTCGCCGCTAGATTTATCTTTTCTGTTTGAATTTGACAACTTTTTATCATTGTGAACAATACTATTATCATTAGAGGTTCCTGATACGGTCGAAATTATCGAACTGTCTATACATTTATCATAATAATATTTGCTCGTTTCAGGCATAGTTTCTTCATCTGTCCAATCTAAAAACAGCAATACAATGTTTTTTTGCTTTCCTCTGAAAAATATTTGGACTTGCTTAGAAACAAAAAAATATTTAATATTACCAATATTCGAACAATTTGGTAAAAGTGTGTTTAGATCCTTTTTATCAATATCTATTTTATCAGTTATTACACGAAAGGGTATTTCTTCGCCGTTTGAGGTTTTTAAAAATCGTGTCAAATCGATTTGCATCTTAACTAATTCAGATACAACATATAAATCTAACTTCGGGATGGAGATATTATATTTGTCGTTTAAAGGTGTTGCTGAATCGGAAGAAGAGTTCACACTAGCGTCATACGTGAAATTATAATTTATAATCGAAAAATCTGTTTTAATATGATCGTTGCTAGTAATATCTTCTTTTTTAGAATTGACAAGATTGACTTGATTAACATTAGAATTTAGAACATCAATGGTCTCTACATTTCCATTGCTATCATTAGATTGATTAGCACCACTTTCAGTAACACCGCCAAGATCTAACGTCGTACCAGCAACTATATTATCATCGTAATCTTTGAGAGTTACATTTTCAGTAACACCGCCAAGATCTAACGTCGTACCAGCATCTATATTATCATCGTAATCTTTGAGAGTTACATTTTCAGTAACACCGCCAAGATCTAACGTCGTACCAACACCTACATTGTCATCGTAATCTATGAGAGCTGCCTTTTCAGTAATACCGCTAAGATCTAACGTCGTACCAACATCTTTATTATCATCGTAATCTTTGAGAGCTGCCTTTTCTGGTGCATTCATTTGTGTTTTAAATATGTACCAAAGAGAGCCAGCTGTTGTTAATAACGAAATACAAATAGAAAAAAATATTAAAAACTTACGAAGATCCATAAAAAATTATATTTTTTAGTTTAAATAGTTTTGAAAGGCCAATTTTAAAAATTCTATCAATCTTATATATGACGTTTATCCATAAATTTTCAGTATCTCAAAAGTCATTAATTTTTTGCAAAACTTAGAAATCACAACAATATATAAAATTATGGTCACCCACAATAAAAAAAACTCAGGAAATATACTAAAATAGTATAATTGTTCGTATTTAGGTATGTTTTTTCTGTTAAATTCTTTTAATTTATGCATAAGATATTCTTTAAATTTAATTTTTGTAAAAATTTCTTTAAAAACTGATATGAATTTTACATTTTAATTTATATTACCTGTCAAATCTTTTCACTAGTATTAAAAAAACGAAAACAAAACTTCTTTTTTGCTAATTTTTTTAACTAAATTTCATATATTTTGTCCAAAATAGGTGCTTAACAAGTTTTATGCTATTTTAATTCAAAAAATTCCAGTATGTTGAGTTATTTTTTAATAATTAACGATTTTTTAAAAAATTATTTTTAAATTTTGTTATGTAAAAGACATAAATGTAATAAATTCGTTTAAATTTAAAATTATAAAAAAAATTAGAGACATATTATATCTAAATTTTGTTATTTAAGCTAGTAAAAATAAATATTCAATTCTTTAACACATTTTTTATAAAAAAAATAGATTTTAGCATATATAGAACTAATACAAAAAGCTTTTACATTTATAAAAATAGTTTTATTGATAAACCCAATAAAAATCTAAGAGTTTCACTATGTGTTTATTAAAATAAAGTTCTAATATCTATTGAAAAAGATCAAAGAAATATATTAACACACCCAAAAATTCTAAATTTTTTAAATTTTAGTGAAAAAGTAAATTAAAAAATCCAATAGATAACTATATTTGTATTTACTAAATATTTATTCTAGCTTTTTCGATTGACTTGTTTTTATACGTAAATTTCATTATATAATATTTAAAGGTAATTTAAAACTTTTTTTAGACTTTAATAAATTGAATTAAAGGCTAAAATATGATTTTTTGGCCTTTTCGAACGAACTATTATGTTTTTAATATGATTTTTCGATTTGTTCGAAAACTAGTTTCAATAGACAAGAAAATTTGTGGTTAAATTATCCAAGCTTCCTATTATTTGATCAAAAAAGTATTTTTGCTTCATAATTACATTTGAATGATTTTACAGTTTTTTTTACAAAAAAATTCGTGAAAGTTTTTTAAAAGTCTAAAAAATTAAATTAAATGTAAAAAAATAATGAAAGTTTTAAAAAACTTGCGAAGATAACTTTTTTAGCTTATATAATTAAATGAAAAGAAGGTGTTTTGTAAAAAATGTGAAAGCTTGCCATTTCAAAACAGGCAAAAAGAATTAGAAAATTAGCATTTTTAATGATTCGCAAAATATAAGTAAATATAATTATTAAAAAATTGAATATTTCAAAGGATGCTGCTTCTAAAAACAATTTTATAGCATATTTTTATTTCTATAATCAGTTTGAAATCAAACTGAAGTTACAAATTAAAAAACTTCGATATTTTATATTTTCAAGAGATTAAACTAGATAATTCGCAACTTTTTTTATCATGCCAGCATTAAGTGATGCTTAGGTATACGCATATTTATAAATAAAATTTTTAGAAGCTAATAAAGCATTGCTTTTTTTCTGTGGCTAAAAAAATTGTTTAAATATTTATCAACATATTTAATGTATTTAATGTGTTACAAATGAAAAAATGTATATTTGTTATTCATACTCATTAATTACCATTTTAAATAACCACTTTTAAAACTAACTTTTTGATAAGAATTCTATTGAATCATCATAAGATTAATATAATATTATAAAAATTACCCCTTTCACGAATCTTCAAATCCTTGAAGAATATATCGCGGAGAAAAAAAATTATTTAGTTTATACCTATTCAATTATTATTGTGGTTTAAAAGACTGACGTATCATCGATAGCTAGCTTGTTAAATCGAAATAATTTAGAAACAAAGAAGGACATTTGTTAAATCAAAACCAAAAGAATTTTTTTATTGACTATGGAGTTTATTTATTGTTTGTCTCTCTATTTGTGGTGTTTGCTTCTTTTTTTTGGTTACTCATTGTTATTTCATGAGGATCTAAAATATAAACATTTATATAACTTCGTTACAAAAAAGTAAGCTATTTCACCGTCAATAGGATTAACTTTGTATGTCATACGAAAAATACTAAAAATATTTAAATAGAAAACGAAAACATAGATAGATGTTGGATATTATCAATAAATATAAAATTTTATATTTACCCGCTAATAAAATACGAAAAAAAAAGTTATAATTAAAGAACTAAATAATTAGATTTAGAATTACATTTTTATTGTCATATGTTATAAATTTTTTATTTGCAAATGCTGATTTAACGTGAATTAAAAATTTAAGACATTTTTTTGACTAGATTATGTAGTTCTTAATTTTTACGAAAAATATGTTTGGAAAGGTTTTTGCAACTAAATATGTGCTGTTGGAATCAATTAATTTTTTTATATACACACAAAAAATTGTTGTATAAAATTGTAATAAATTTATACCCATAGATCATTTTTATTTCAGAATTAAATAAATGCTTAAACTAATCGTATTTTGAAAAAAGGGCATAAATGATTAACACTAAAATAACATTAAAATTTAATTTTGTTCTAAGAAATTATTTTTCTTGTATTACGTGGTCAATATTTTACAAAAATATTTCTTTTGTTTAAAGATATCATCATTAAATTATATATCCTATTGAAAATATCTATCTAAAAGAATCCCTGGTTCAGCAGAGCTCTTTGTCAAATAGACGAAGAGGCTCTACATAAAATCAGGATTTTTGTTTAAGTTGCGAAATATAACAGATTAAAAATTCTTATATTCATTTCTAATTTTTATCAGATTTTCCCTTTTTTAATAAAATATTATTAAAAGGCTTCTGAAATCAAACATTATTTTTAAATAACAGTGTTCTTAAATAAGCCCAGTTCTGTATTAATATAAGTCAGATTATTTTTTTTTATTTTAATAAAAGCATAAAAAACGAATTTTTGTCAAAATGAAGGCATTGTTTATAAAAACGAAATAAAACATTTTATACGATTTTTGGTTATTCTTTTATTAATTCGATTTTTTATACATTAGTAATTATTCTATCGTATTCAAAACACAAAATCGAGTTATATTACATATTAGCAAGAGGATAAAAATAGCAATGTAGTTGTAAAATGATCAAATCTGACATAATAAGCCATTCTTCGCAAATATAAAAGACTTTAAAAACGACCCCTATTAATAAACAAATCAAGAATAACAAAGCGACGCCAGACTGAAAAAAATTTCAGCATCATTTATTCATCCACACAAAATTTTCAATTTATGCTTTCTATCAATATAATTATTGTTCTTTAAGCTCAATTCTAAACATATTCTATTAAAATACCGCACTTAAAATACTAATTCTATTGTAATGAAATTTCTTATTAAAATACTAAGAAACATTTATTGTTTTTGCTAGTCTTCTCTGTTTTTTGTGCATAGTTATAATTCGCTTGCTAAAGTGCAAAAATAATCAAGAAACCTTTTTTGTATTTCGTATTTACTTTATAATTAGCTTATAATTAATGCATTTTTATAACAAATATACAACAAAAATACAAATAATCAAGTGTGGTATTGCGATTTACTGACCTTTCTACAAGATAAAAAAACGAATGGAAAAATATCTGCAACGGATATTTAATTAGTTACTTATAAATATCTAAATTCAGTTTAAAATATATTTCTAATGATTCGCCTAGAAAGGTTGTATAAGTGAAAACAAATAAGAAAAATTCAAAGAAAGCAACATTTTAAGTAAAAGTGTCATTTCAAGAAAAAATCTTAGAATTTTTTTTGTTATTAGTTACATATTTTAACGTTAAATTTTACTCTAATGAAATGATATCATCATTGAAATGTTATTTATTGAATACGATAATAATGCCGAAATTATAAGAATTGAAACGTATGAAATATTTCTTTATTCGTTTTTTTTGTATATAAATATTGTCCCACCAGACAAAGATGCTTTTTGTACAAAAAATTTTTTATATATACCAAGCACTAAGATAACTTTAAAATTTGAAAGGTATATAATTATAAATATGCAGAGCGCAATAAATTGAAAAAAGGAATTAATAACAAAAAAAGACGTTATAATATTTATAATACAGTACCAGGTTTTAATTTAAACCAGGCTTTTATGGTGATATATTTTGAGTTTGAATCAGTATGCAACTATTTTTTATTGAACTATTCTATGTACTCATTTCTATTGATAATCATAATTTTTCTCGTGAAGATTTTCGAGATTACTACGTTTAAGTGTTTTTGACATGTTTTCTAGCTTATAGATATAAATTTTATATATTTGCCAAACGATTTATTTTTAACTTGTGTTTAATGGCTGAGTATAATAGTTCAAGACATTTATTGACTGTACAACTAAAATCATTTTTTTACAAAACCAAACTGATTTTTTAAGCAGAGAAAGATAGAAAAAATATGTAATAAAGTATTCAATTTTCATTAAATTTCGATTGACCACATTTATCGAGCCATATCTTTGTTTAGGATTAGGTTTGTATATATGCATTCAAATTAAGCTTATAGAAGTGAATATAAACTTTTTTTTCTTTTATAGAATACTAATTTAAAATAAAATTCTTTTAATTTTCTGTTTTTTTCATATACTTAGATTTAAAATTGTAATGTTAAAAAATTCTAAATACTGAAACAGTTATGATATTAACAACTGTTGTTTAATAAAATTTCTTGATAAAAAAACGTGTCACATTTTTCTATTCATTCAGATTTTAGTTTTTGTATTATTTATATTCGATAGACCCTCATTTTTCGAATTGTACATTTTTTCATTGCTTAAACCACTGTTCTTATGAAACCTAAAATAAATAAATTAGGCAAATAGAAAACTTTCGTTGCAATTAAATATAAAATTGCGCAATATCACTTTAAATAAACATAATCACAAGATTTATAATGTTTAGAGCAGAAAAAATGTAACAGATTTTTATATTATAAAAATTCTTTTTAATTTTTAAAGAGTAATAAATATATTATACAATATTTAGAATCTTTAAAAATGAAATATGTTTTTTTAATAACAAAAAATGCAGTTTTGCGTACTTATATTCAATCGCATATTTTTTTTATATTTTTTTATGTTCAAATGTAGTGAATTGATATTAAAAATAGAAAAATAACTCTGCATACAAAATATTCGCGTGTTTTATTGCGAAAATCTTTTATCAAAAATGGAAATCATCTAATTTAAATAAAATCTACGTGATGTTTAAAAATTCTAAAAGTATTTTATTACACTCTCTGATACAAAAATAGATAATTTAAATGTTTCATTAGTATTTTAATAAAAAATAAAATGTGCGGATAGCAGCACAATGAAATTTTATAATAGAAAAAGACCTTTTTTTAGACATATAATTAGAAGTTTTATAAATAATATATTCACAAAAAAGATCAGTGTTACATATATGTTATATATTTAACATAATGATGTCCACGTGTTAGTTGTCCCCTATGAAAATTTACAATTTTTTTTGTTATATATCAGATTATAGATATAAGTTTTTTATTATTTTATATTATACTGCGAAATGGTAGCAATTTTGTGTTTAAAAAACGCTAATTTTTTAACAGAATTAATATATATATATATATATATATATATAACCAGTTCTTCAAAATATATTTAAAGCAAATATAAACAAAAATAAATTTAGTACCATCTAAAGTTTTCTAAATAAGACCTATGATCAGAAATTTACTTTTATAAAAGCATCAAATATAAGCTAAAAAACAAAATTAGTTGTTTTTTTATGTTTATTTTAATATATTCAAAAAAATCATATCAAAATGTGATTAAAATATCATAATAATTTATAATATTAATAATGTAATTTTGGTAAAAAAAATTCAATAATACTATTTATTTCTATCGTTTAGATTAGTGATTTTTTAGGGATAAGAAAAATCTAAAAAAATATAAAATATATAAAATAGAGAAAAAGGACTAGAATAGATTAATTAGCATGCTATATAAAAATCCATAAATAGTAAAAAAATAGTAGAAATTATAGCTGAACTAAAAATAGTAGAAATGGTAATTGTAAAAGTAATAAAAATTTAATAAAGAATTAACATTAAAAATTATATAAACTGAGGCTAAATACCTACCGAATTCAGGTCTTTTCAACGGAATTGTCAACTTTCGCAAAAAAGGTCTTTCCTCCTATACTTACATCTTGAGTTCCTACAAAAAAGTAATCAAATATTTACATGATGCCCATATACAGATAAAAAAAGGGGTTAAATCGTGAAGACACTACACCCCTCAGTGAAAACAATGATTGTAGGAAAGACCTAGACACCTTTATAAACAAATAATCAATTCTAACATACTATCTTTAAGACTATTGTATACGACACTCGTCTCGGTCACCCAGAGAGTACGGCAAATATGTAAAAAAATACAATATTTTTGTGTTTTTTTGCAATCAACACAGCCTATTTTATACTGAACAATGATAAGATTTGATAGAATGTGTATGCCTACTCGAAAGAAATATTACTTAATGCATCTGATCAGCATTTTTTTTATCTGATTTTTATTTTCAATACTTTTTACTTATCTAAAGATATATTTTGTGATTTGTCTATTTTAAAGTATAAAAATGCTATTTTTATGGAAGAAGGCACAAAATCTGCTTGTAATTAATCAAAATAGATTTCTCTATATTTGTATAAAAAGAATTTAGCTTATATGAAATATTGTTTACAAATTTAATAAAAAAAATTCTACTTTATTGAAACATATTCTTTGACATTAAAATCACACTAATTGAAGAAATTCATTTTTTAGAGAATAAAATTCTATTGATATACAGAACTTTCTATGTTAAAAAACGTAAAAATTTTAATATATTACAAAATACATGCAATTAGTTATGTTTAGTTTATAAACTGTATTTTTATTGATCTATGTAAAACTTGCAATATTAATGGTTTTATAAAAAATATGATAATATACTGTAAATATTTCAAGTTCAAGATTTTAATCCTTGATTGATAATTGCTAAAAATCTAGAGATGAAATAAAACAATCAACGTTATTTCAAATTTTTTATATTTTAACTTTTTTTATACTCATTTGCGCGTGAAATTGCCACACCCACGTGAACGAATACCAATGAAAGTTGCACAAGAGTTGAAGTACACAGTAGCTTTTTCTGCTGGTTGATATTGTAGATTATTTTTGGTGAAAATTTTTGTTACACTTCGTTAAGAACATATTTTCTTGGATACCTCTTCTTTTTTGATTTCATTTTCTAGTATACTTTAAGAGTTTATTGTAGGACACTTTGCAGAAATTTTAGATGAATAAACATGAGAGGTCTCAATAAAAACCTTCATCTGGTATGAGATTCAAACTGTACACAAGAAACGGTTGATATATGACTTTATTTTTCAAAAATCTCGGTTCCTTAAAAAATAAGTTTTTTATAACATTTTTTATCCGTATATATTCTGTATTCCTTATATTAATATATATATAAATAATTTTTTATATATTATAAAAAATACATCTAAAAGAATCAATTCTTTTCTATTTAAAGATATTATTTTGTATAATTTATTGAATATTGAAATTGCACGAATCAAAAATTATATACTTTCTTTAGAGAGTAAAAGTTGAAAAAAAATCAATTCAGCATAAAAATATAAAAAATTAAAGGCATGTATATGCTTTTCTTGTTAATTTACTCTAGTTTTTGTAAAATTTCTTTGTCAAAACCTGTTTGAATTCATATTCAAATTTATATTTTTTAAGTATTTTTATATTTACAATTTTATAGTTCAATTGCTTGTACTGCTTAACTATTAAGACATATGTTATAAAACATATAAACAATATTTTTTTATTTTTAATTTTTTTTTAGTGTCTTAGATATATAGCTTCATATAAGTGCTAATTACATATCCATGCTTAAATATAAAACAAAAGATATATTTAAGTATTACTATAACAATCTGATAGTGCCAACCATGAATTATTATTCTATTTTTTTTTAACATTTGAGTGTGTTATTTTTTAAAATTAAAAGAATCACATTATTACTCGATAAAAACATTGATGATCATTTAATTTTCTGGAATACTTTCGTTTAAATCTAAGTTTAGTTTATAACTTTTATTTGCAATGATTAAAAACAAATGGTCGAAGTATTTTTAATATGTAATTTATACTAAACAATTTTATTATATGCAAACATCATGTAATTATTCAAAAAACTATTTCAACATAAGGTATCATTTATTATTTCATCTATAGGTGTGGGAAAAAAAGAAGACTCTCTTTGACTAACCGAAATAAAACAATAGAAAAAAACAACAAATTCTTTACACATTAAAACCCTTAAAATCTTATAAAATTTGTCTTATACATGATACCAACCTAAGTTTGTGCTATTGGATGATTTTACAATTTCATAATCCAATAAAAACATTTATTTTGACAGACTTCATTATTTAAAAACTTTTTAAAATTTTTGCTACAAATGAAGAAATTACAAAATATTTTCTTTTTTAGATTATTATAAAATTTCTAAAGTTTATTGAAAAGACTCAATGTAGCATTAATATGTTTTTTCAATATTTTTAATATCTGAAGATTGTCGTGCCACATATACTGAAAATCTAAAACCTATAGAGGTAAATCAGGATCTGCTCAAATACTGATATAAAAATCTGCGTAAAGTCTCTTGGTTTGTATCTTTAACTTGAATATATTAAAAAATTTTGTGTAAGAAATGTAAATTTGCATTTTTTTGTGCATTGATTACTACATTTTATAGATAAACAACAAAACATAATAATATCAGTTGTAACAGATAAAAAAACTATTGATATTTGGTAATTATTACAGTTAAAGAGCTAATATTTTTTGTTGCACAAGTAAATTAGGTCTAATTAATTTTTTTTTGGAATTTATAATAATTGTTTGTACGTTTTTTTTCATTACTAACACACGAAATGTTATTTTTGCATCTTTAAAATTGCAAAAAAACACAATAAAAGCTAAAAAAACATTTTTTTTGGAACGATGATAAAAAACATGATTTATTAGTTTTGGAATGCTATATGATGAATAATATTATCGTAGTTAAATTATGGTTTCCAAATTTGCTAATTTCGTTTATATTTATTGAAGCATATAGCTGGTAAAATGATTGCAATTTTTTTTAGTTTTGAATTTTGCTTTTTGCAGAAAAAATGTAGAATATAAATTCTGAACTTATGACATAATTGATTATGAATCAAAAAAATATAACTTTTTTATAATAAAAGTTTTACATATAAAACAATTTAACACAATCAAACTAACAATATTAGACAAAAATTTTCTATTAAAAATCTTTTATTTTTTCGTTTTCATATTAAATTTTTGTGATTCTAGGCAACAAAACCTAGAAAGCGACAAATAAAAATGACAACTATTATCTTCACTTGTATGTGCTTGAATTCAAAATAAAACATTTTTATTAATATATAATGAATTTATTTAAATAAATTCTTTTTAAAAAACGACTCTAGTCAAGTTTTTTTCAAACAACAGTTTACCAAAAAAATATTACAAAGTGCCGATTTTATTTTCCTTTTTAAAATGTATTCGTTAAAATCCTTAGAACATAAAATTAATTTTTAAGTGATAAAATGTTTTTTATGACATAATTATGAAGTTTTAAGAAAATATTTTAAAGCAAAATTCAATTATGCACACTATAAAAATAAATATATAGAGTTTTTTTATGTTTATATGACAAATCCAATTCTGAACTGCCTACATTTTTGCAAATTTATATCATTTTTGGCATCTATTAAGTGTTTTTGCATTATTAAGACTGTAATTTTATCATTATTTGTACTTAACCATTGTATATTGCGTCTAGATATTATTGGCACATTTTTTCTTAATATATCTTGTAGATCCTGATTGTTTAAGACAGTTCCGATGTTATTTTTGCACTTATCCAGTTTTGCGCATTTTTCGCCCCAAATTTGTCCAACAATTTCTGATGTAATATATGTTAACTTAAGTATCAAATCATCTTTAACTGAATGTAGATATTCTTGTAGTGAATTTGTCGTTGAAAATGATGAAAACATTCTATTTTTGTATTCTTCAAAATCTTCTATAATTGTATTAAGTATAAAAAATCTAATTCTTTCTCTAAATGATACTTCTAAATAAAGATTAGTTTGTTTTTCAAAAGTCCAATCAAGAAACATTAAATCAAAATTGAAAGTGTCATTACGATTTTTTAAAAATAAATTTTCCATATGAGCATAATATTCTATTTTTAACAAATCCAAACTGCAATATCCTAAAAAAGCACCTATTTCGTGATTACTTAGTGGTATACGCTGATTAAAAATTCGTATATTGTATGTATCATTTTTTGTAGTAATTTCAAATTTATGAATATTAAATTTACTATTAGGTTCCCCATATGTAACAGTGACATTTTTTTCTGATTTTTTTGTGTCTTTACACACACCTTCAGTTGTATTAAACAATTCATTATCTTGTAAAACTACTTTTTTATATTGCTCTTTGTAAAGATCATATGATATGTAAATAAACGCACCTAATAAAATAATAAGCATAATATAATAGAAGAACTTCATATAAAAAAATTATTGTGTGTATTTATAAAGTTTTACTAATTTACAAATAATTTTTCAAATATTAATAGGTTATATTTATTAAAATATCATTAGAATTTAATATCTGAATTTTAATTAGCTAAAAAGAGAAATATCAAATTTGATATTCAATAAAAATTTTTATAATCAATTGATCTTTACTTAAGATTCATCATGAAATATAATTTTGCATAAAAAAAAGAATAAAACATTTAGTAAAAGGCAATATTTTTATAGTGCTACAATGGATGAATTTTTCGAGGTGTTTGCAAAGTATGAAGATTTTTTTAATCAAACACAAAAAATTAGTGTTTAAAGGCTATTTTAATGGAAATATACAAAAAATGATTGCAGTATTCGACTAAAAAATATTTGTGTTTTTTTAACAGCTATTATATTTCAATGTATACAGATTTTTGCCGTTTTTGAATATAAATTTGATAAGTTTAATATTATATTACACGAAAAAAATTGTTAAAGAATGTAAGAAATATAAAAGGTTGAATTATAATTCCATATTATAGATTCATATACTTGCTTTTCTTTGTATCGAAATAAGGATATGCAATTTTTTTTTAAAAAAAGTAGTTTTGATATTTGCGAATTTATTGTTATTACTTTGTATTATACTCTATATTAGTTCTCTATAATGCTTGTTATTTTTTCTTTTATATTTTTTGTATTAAAAAGATTTGAAATACAAATTTTAAAATTAAATCAAATTTTGTATTTTTGTAAAAAATATTGTACAAAATATATTCTCTCTAAATGTTAATTGATTTTTAAAAATGTGATATTCATAAATTAATTTCAATATATTATTAAATTTCTTAAATTCACATTAATTTTAATTTAAAAACAAAAAAAGAAAACATTTATATAAGTTCTTATTTCCATCGATAAAAATTAATCCATTAAATAGATATGAAAAGGTAATATAGAAAAAAATTAATATTTAGGAAAAAAAAATTTTATAATGTGGTGCAGATAAAAAAATTATTCAAAGTTTTATATTTTCTAACAACAAAATATCTTTTTATTTTGTTGAATTTTTAGTAATAAATTGTACTTATGTTTAGATTGAAATTTTTTATTTTATATTAATTAATTCAATATATTTGGTTTCATCACAAATAAAATATATAAATGATAAAATTAGATCGGATTTATTTATCTTGTCGCATATTTTATGCAAAATTAAATGAATTTATATTATTCTGGTTTTATTACAGCCAAAATGATAATATTGATATAATAAAGTGAAATAAATTAATATAGTAGGATAGGAAGATTGATGTTTGTTGCTAGCTATTGTTAAAAAATAGTTGATGAGCTAAATATTTTGAATAGATTTAATGATGGTGCAGAAATCTTCCTAATAGGTGAAGAAAAATTTTAAATAGAATAAATATGCATATACACAATATAATTTTTCATTTTCTAATATTTCTAATCGCACTTCTAACAATAATTGTAAATGAAAAAAATGAATCCAAGAATATCCAGATAAATCGTTAATTAAAACTACAATTTACATAAGTTTTATTTTTTCATTAAATCATTTTATAACTTGTGTATTTTAACGTGAAACAGCAAAAAAATTCAAAATTTTGTAAAATTGGTTTTTTCATATCCAAATCAAAGAATTAAGAATCGCATATGCGAAAAAATTATTTATTTACAACATTGATGCTGTAAAATAAAATTTTATATCGGAGCAATTAAAACACGTTTTATGCTATTGATATCTTAGAATTTAAAAATTTTCTTGTTTTTTTTGATTAATCTGATATTTTATTTGTTCATGCCTTTGATCGAATTTTTTCTTCTTTATTGCATAAAATCAAGATTATAGTTAAAAATTTTTGATTTTTTGATATTTGATAGCTTTATTGGTCAAAAAGTTTTTTTTTAAAATATAAAAAGGCATAAATAAGTTTTATTATTAAAGTTCCGCGAATTTTTAAATTGTTTTATTATTAAATGCTAATTAGAAAGTAATAAGTTGTAGCGGCCAAGTTGTCAATGGGCACTTTCAACACATGTTTTCATTATTTTGCAACGATAATATTAAGAATTACGCAAGTAATAATTGTATTCATCATCCATTCTCAACAAGGAAGTAATTGATATAAACAAGAAAATAGAAAAAGAAAAAGAATTGATGAAAAATGAGAAATGAAGAAGAATAAATGTTAAATATTGTATAAATGCAGTTTTTTAGTGAAAAGCGCGTGTTTATGCTACGATAGATATCTTATTTCTAATCTTTTAAAATTCATTCATTACAGATGGGATTCAAATCAGTTGCTAAATAAAACATTTAAGATCAAAAAAACATGTTATATGTGTAATAAATTACCTTATATTGTAATATTAAAGCTATTTTATTTTTTCGTTTTTCAATAAACACTTCTTACAAAAATCTAATTGCTATAAAACTATTTGCATGTTTCTAAAACACAAGTGCTATTAATAAATTCAAGAATTTATATAAATTTCAACATCGAAAATATATTTTATAGGTTTTCTGTACTTTAAAAGTAATATTTATAATAGTACTTGAATTAACACTTGAAAATCATTTTTTATAATATTTATATATAAGAATGATATTTTATCTATTTTTAAAATCGCCTTAAAAGTGTCATCCTTAAACGTACATTCTTATTGACATATTTATTGTGTAAAGGCATTATTAATTTCTTTTTTGTGCTTTTTCTTTGTTTTAGCATTAGCTACATTGTTTCATCTAAGTTTATACTAAAACCGAAACATAATTTAATTGGTATGAATGCTATTAGAAACAGTGTTTGAATTGTTAAGAACAGCTTTAAAACTCTGAGTTGCTTAGTTTCATATATAAAATATATCTATATATATATCTATGTAAATAAATAGATATCAATCGAAAAATCTTAAATCACAACATTTCTAAAAGTCAAAAAAATTTCGCGTGTTTTGAAGAACGAAAAATCGTTACTTTTGGCAAAAAAGCCTTGTATAAAGAACATATCTGGCTTCAGGTATTTTTTCTAATTATTAAATTTTAAAAAATTTTTTTAAACATTAAATTTTCAATTTTACATTGTTTTATGATTCCTGCTAGTTGGTGATGTTTAATCACTAGGAAATTTTGGTACATAAAAGTGTTTGGTTATTTCGCATTTCAAAATATATGAAATTATCTTTTTTGTGTTTTTTGATTTGTTTCTCGTGTGATTGGTGTTTTTATTTTTGATCAAATCTCGACATGAGAATAATTATGGTTTCTAATATCTACAATATTGATGATTTTCAAAGTTTTGAATAATTTGATCTTTTTGATCAAAATGTGATTGGTTTGATAAAATTACAAAAAGGCTTAAATAGCCTCTTATATAAACGTTTACCGGTGTTTAATGTACTTTTCTATTTCTAACAATTCTTTTAAATCGGGAAAGTCGGGCAAGCCAAGAGGCAGACCTGATCATCCAACCCTGCTGATTGTATGCGTACCAGTAGTATTGGTATTTTAAATCCGAAATTGACAGAAAATCAATAATAGTAAATAAATAAATAAGGTATTTGAAATATATTTAAAAAATAGGAATGTCGTACTCGACAGGTGATCTGATCGTGTGACGTGTAAAGAACGAGTAAAGAGAAAGTTGGTGAAATGAAAATGTATTTATTGACCTGCTTGCAAGGGTGCGGGGGTTCTTCCAGCGTTTACGTTTGGCACTGTTCTGCATAATTTCATCCGGTAGTTGTGCTTCATCTGGCTAAAGAAATTAGTCTGCTTAAATACCTTATAAGGAGGCATTTTTGGAATTGAGATGGCGACTTGGAGGTAGAATCAAGTAAAAAACGACACCTTAATTATGTGGTGACATTATTGCTACATAAA
This sequence comes from Edhazardia aedis USNM 41457, assembly GCA_000230595.3. NCBI lineage: Eukaryota > Fungi > Microsporidia > Culicosporidae > Edhazardia > Edhazardia aedis. The sequence continues at coordinate 300,464 of AFBI03000042.1, forward strand.
ACAAAGCATATTTTTCTACATACAAAGAATTTTCGATTTTTTGTAATTTTGTTGATAGGTGTAACAAATTTAAACTTTATTTAAATACAATGGCAAATAAATATTAGAAAAATGAGATAAAAAGATAATAGTGTTCATAATTTTTTCAAAAAAATGTAAATTGGTAAAAAAATTAAAATATGTGTTGTGTTTATTATATAAAAACAACAATATGGTTGAGTCCACATAGGATATGTTTGTACACATTAAGTATTACATTCTTTATTATATATAAATATAAATTTTAATAAATACTCATCTTCTTCAAAAAAAACAGAAAAACAAATTTTTTTATTTTCGAAAATTGAATTACTATTAAACAATGCCAAAATTAATGGCACGGTGAAGAACCTAAAGTTTATGCGAACAGGTTCTAGGACCGGGAAAGCCGAAGCAGAGCAAGTGAAAGTGGCAAATTATGTCCTTCACTGCTCGTTGCTGAGAGAAAACTTCGCACAGGCCGCATACTGGTGTCCTACCAGTAAAATATATCTGTTTTTTTTACATTATAAGATAGTCGTATCTTAATTTGTTTTGATTATAAACTGAAGATCATTAAAAGTTTAATTTGATTTTTTTATAGGAAAAACAGCTACATTTCAACCAAAAATTCTTTTCAATCAATATTAAAATTTCGAAATCTCATTGAAATATATTGATATTTGATGCGTTACAGTAAAATATAAGAAATTTTCGAATTTTTCAATTTTTTTATACATTTTTAAACAAAACCAAGTTGAATAGTGAATACAAATATAGATCAATCGATTAATTGTTATATTGATATGATTTTCAAATTTAAAAAATAAATATGTATAAAGGTTCAAAATAAACTTTACTGCATACAAAAAATTGTGACTTTGGCAGGACCTAAATTCATTCAATTAAATATTGATTTATAAAAAAGAAAAAAATTAGTTATTATGGTATTTATATAATTAAGGTAGTAATTTAATTACGGTAATAATAGTAATATCAAATGCCGAAATACTAAAGAATGAAATATCATATGATATTGATAAAGCAATAAATTTTTTTTTAATATTAAAGTTCTTTTTGCATCAAAAATAGTTCCTTGTTTACAAGAAAATTCAAAGCATTAAAAATACTTTCACAGAGTCTAAAGTATAAAAATAGCGCTGATTCTTTAATGATCACTAATTTATTCTTGGTTTAACATTATAAGAAACTCTTTTTATCGTGTTTTCACGATTTTAAATTTGCAATTTTTGAAACTATTTTATGAATAAGAATCTTTATATTTTTTCTATCATATTCATAAAAAATAAGCTTGTTACAAAAAAATGTGTAAACACGATTCTGATATAAAATTTATATTATACTAAATTAAACAATACGTTACATATATAAAAATAGTTTTTAGAGAAAAGATTTTATACAATTTTTGTTTATTATTATACTCAAAAAATATAATAGAATAATTATTTTATCGTATCTGCTATTGTCTTCGTTAATTTGAATTCTTAAGCTTTAACTTTTCACATTTTTTTGAAAATATGTATTACTGCGATGCATAGAGAATACGATTTTTTGTTTTATTAAGATAAAAACAATTATTTTTAATATGAATCGCTATTTTTTACAGTGACAAGTGATCTCAAATTGTGCTCTTGCTGGTTTTTTAAATGAATTTACACAAAAAATTAAATTTAAAAAAAGTATTTTAAAATGTAAAAGCATTATTGAATTAAAAAAAATCACAAGGCATATATTTAGTATTTGAATGTAAATTTTTACAAAAAATAAAAAGTGAAAAATAATAATAATACCTTTTCTACTATTTTTTCTATGGGCTGAAAGTATTAATGGCGATAGTGCTATTTAAGTAGTTAGATTTTATATAAAGTTTCTCGCTGTAAATCATAGAAAATTTAAAAAATAGATAATTAACCGATATTTCTGTATTTCTTTACATTTTTTTTATTTGGTCAGCCACCTTCATACAATATAATAGTTTGAATCGTTTCGATTCCTGGTAATATTTGTTTGATATGCATTATAGTGTGATATTTTAAAGATCTTTTATTTGTTTTTACATTTTGTATAAAAAGCTTCTTAAGGGTCATGAAAAGTACTTAGTATTGTTGCAACTCGAAATTTGCTTTTTTTCTAGCTCACTTTAAGATCTCTACACAAACTATTAATTCCAAATGTTCAAATTACAGATTTTCATCTATAAATTCTTTTTTTAATTTTCATTTTTTAAAATTATGTATGTTGTTTTTATTCTGTAATTTTTTTGATAACGAATAATAAAGAAGAAAATTTTTTCATACACAATACAAAATAATTTATTTTTAAAAGAATAGATTTTGTTTTATTAGATGTTTGCCAAATATACAAATTTTCAGAACTTAAAAAATATCTATTAATAGCATTTTTTTACCATTAAAATCCTCTGAATAGGATTTTTATGTTAGAAATACATAAACGTTTATCTTATAAAAATGGTAATCTTTAATTTGAAAAAATTCTATTTCTCATGAACTTTCATTTGATGGGTTGGATTTACTGCTATTCGCGAATTATTACAATATAAGCACAAAATGTTTTCTTGCCATATTTTCAACACAACAGTCTTATTTATACTTGAATATAAAACAAGATTTGAACGTTATCTCTTCTATATTATTAAATTCGTGTTTACCAAACAAAAAAGTAATAGATAAATTGATTGCAATGTCTGTTATAAAGATAACATTTGTTTCATCAAAAACAAGTTTATTCTGAAACCATGATTTCTAATGTTTTAAATTCTTTCCTGTATCATGATAAATAAATAAAATGAAAAATCAAGTTTTTACTTAGAAATCATATTTTATCTACAATCAAATAAATAAATTGTAAAAAAAATCATTGCATAAACACAAGCCAAATATAATTTGTCATAAAAATAGCTTCTTGCAATAATTTTTGGTATTTTTAATTCACCCTTAAATTTTTTTTTATCAAAGTGCTACTATGTAAATATTTATTTTTTCAATTTAATAATTTAAAATTTTACTCTTTGATTTATCGGAAATTTTAACTATACAAATTTATTTATATAAATAGTTATGCAAAGATTAGGCATGATTTGATTATTAAACAAAAAAAGCGTATAAATGTCGACATTTGGATATAAAAAATTTATAATTCATCTTAAAATCATAGGAAAGAATATTGTAGGATACTTGTTTTATATTTTTTTAGCTGATATTAAATGTATTAAGGTGTCAAAAAATTTCTTTTAAAAAAAGCGTTTGCAATGATATTTGTGTTACTATTCTCTCTTCCTTTTTTTGAAATAGTTTTTAGACATTAATTTTGTATGTGCTGATTTGAAGATGATACAAAAATATAATTGAAGACATTTTCATTTCTCACAGAAGATAGCAATTTTTTTCTTATTGTAGCAAGGCCATACTTATAAAAAGATTTTGTAAGTTAGAAAAATATTTTTAAAAAGAATTCTTTTTCTGCTGAAATGTGTTATTGAAAATTATTTGTTCATTTTGATAGATAGCAATTATAAAATCTGTCTGAATGCATTTTTGGTTTTAAAATTACATTGTTTTATCAATTTGATGTTTTAGATTATTTAGAATAAAACATTATTCATTCGTTCTATTGAAGATTCTTTGATATTATGTTATTTGGTGTAATATAGATATAAAACTATTTAAAATAAAGTAAAAAAATAAATATGCACTTCAAAAATAATCAATATATTTATCTTCGAACATTTCCAATCCGACTACATCCAACATTATCAAATAAATTATATTACGTGAAATTTGTCAAAATATCTTTAAAGTAAAGAATATTTCAAATTGCAAATTTTTGTATGGGAAAAAAATATAAAGATTTTGTGATCTATCAAATGAAAAAAGGGGTTAAACATATTTTACAATATATAATTTAATCATATACAAACGGTTTGTTGCCTAAGCAAAGATATTATGTATTTTCTAACTTAAAAATGATTTTTTAATCAGATAAAGAATTTTGAATATTTCATGATTTTCATTGAGCAAAAAAAAATGATCAAGCAAATTAAAAAGAACCAAAATAGCCACAAAAGTAATAAAAATGTAACAAATTTAATGTAATTGTTGTTTAAATACATTAGAACAGATCATAGTGAGTAAGTTTAAGTCGAAAGTAGGCATATAACTATAAGAAACGATGATAAAAACAATCAATAAAGGAAATATCATTATGAAACAAATAAGAAAAAACTTATACTCAAATATTGAGGAATTTAAGTCACAATATGTTTTTTTATTTCTAAAAACATCTTATTTTTGCACACGGTAATCATAAAGCTATTCTTGCTATTGATTCTTATAGATTAGAATGCAAAATCGAAGTTTTATATAAATAAATAGATGAATTAGATTTTTTAACATGATCTGCATTTTTTTAATGGGAAATTTTAACTTGATATTAAATTTAGAAAAACATGATAAAAACGTTAGATTATATTTTATGTTTATTATTGTTGATATCTTGCTTTTGATCAAAATAAAAATACATTTTATATTTTTTTTGTTGTTTTTAGAACCTTATATGCAACAAAAACACAAATTTGTTTAAAATTATTTAACCAAAGTAGCACTGTATATTTTTTCAATTTTATATAAGCGCTTTAGGCCACAGAATTATAGACAAAAATAAAAAAATATTATGTATATATGAATTTATAGACATAAAAATTTTTTATTTTTTTTGTTAAAATAATTAGAACGACTTGTAAAAACTGATATATAATATATTATGGCAATAAATTGTATTTTTATAGTTACCTAGTCATCTAATTCAATTTGTTTTGTTAATTGTCAAAATTAATTATTTAATTGCTGAATGATTTCTATTCGTTTTAATTTGATATATTAAAAAAATATAATAAGGTTTTAAAGCGCTTATTCGCATATATATCCAATAAATGATTAATATGATTCAGATGACTTAACATAAAAATTCTTCGATTTTTCATTATGCCATAAAAATTTCAGGATGTTGTGCAAAAATTTAAATCACTTGTGTTACAGTAAAAAAATTAATATATTATCTTTTGAGTTCATCCAATTAGTACAAACATTAAACCCCAAAAATTTTTATTATTTAATCAATTTAGATTATTAAACCCGGATAAATATGCTGGCTAATAAGAATGTACAAAAATTTGTAAATGAAAGGAAAGGAACCATCTCATTCATCAATAAACACAATTATTTACAAAGATTGTACTTTATGATTAGTAAACTATACTTTATCATAATATCACGAAACTAGGATTGTATTATAATGCTTTTGGATATGTTTATCACAAAGAACACAAACACAAAATGACATTTTTGTTATTGAAAAACATTTTTACAAATATTTTTGTATTCTCAAAATCGCTGTTATGAAAATTTGTATATTTAATTGTATTTGTGCAAAAAGATATGAATCAAAATAATACTTGAGTCATTGCAAAATACAAAAATGTTTTAGTATATTATGCACCCGAAATCGTTAGAATTTTTAGTATTTTTGATTGTAAAACACGAAAATTTTATAATATGGAACAATACGGACACAAATTTTTGTTATTTTTGTATTTTATAAACATATGAGATTATTCATACTTATAAATGTGCCTAATAGCACCATTATCACAAAAAACAAATAAAAAAAATTTGTACCATAAAAAAGCGCTCACATATTTTGGAACACATTTATGCATTTCGGAAATGTAAAACGAGAAAAAATATAGGATCTTATCTATTATATGTATAAAAAAGCAAAAAAAATATTTTGTTAGAAAAAGTATATTAATACTCTAATCAATAGCAGAAAACAAGGATTTAATGTAACAAAGACTTTTCTTGCGAGAATAATGTTTGTTTTGCCATGTTTTTAAATTTTTAAAAATTTGAAATTTCGACCTCTAAAAGTCTGTGAGCAATCTAAACTGAATAGAGGTAATTTTGATCGATCGTAGCTAGAAAACATGAATGATATTGAAATAAAAATTTTTTCAAAAAGCGCTTTTTTAAAAAAAAAGAAAACAGGTTAATTCATCTTATTTATATCAACGAATAAATTTATTCCGTAATTAATACTTTCATGGAAGAATTTTTATTTAAATTGTATTAATATAATTTATAGTTGTTTGTATAAATCAACTGGAATTTGACAATTGATAACTTATTTTTTTTAGATATAATTATTGATTGATAAGTTTTATCGCAGAAATAGTTTAATATCGCAATAATAAGAATTTTGAAATCAGAGTAAATTTATGTGACTTTTATTATCGAAAATCTGATTGATGAAAATATGATGGAATTGAAATGTTAAAATATTGGTTGAAACAGATTAACTTCCTATAAAAAGGCTTTTTATTAAATAAAAGTAATCCAAAAATATTGACGTTTTACTTTATTTTTCATACAACAGGATGGCTCATCCAACAAAAGTAGTTGTTTGTCAAATTAATATTGAATCAGCTTACTATGATACTAAAAATAGAACAAAATGCGAGTTTGAAAACAGACAAAAATATTTATGATAACCTTACTATATCTTTATTGCTACTGTTTGATCTAGGTTTTTTAAAAAATATATTTAGAATGCCAAAATTCCTTTTCTATCTGCGTTAACGGACAGATATACACAAAAATGCGCAATATATGTAGAAAATCTTTGCAATTCACAATATATAAGGTAATAAATATGCAAAAAAATTATATAAAATAATATATATGCAATCAACTGGTTTTTATATGCTCTAAAAAATATATTTCTCAACTTAAGATTGACAAAAATTTAATTATAAATTAGAGAAATATTTTTTAAAAATACTTCGTTTTGTAATTTTTCTAGATAGAAATTTCACGTATTTAAAAGCATAATCGCTATAAATAAGAAATTTATATATTGCACAAAGTATCATGTAATGCTTAACAATGTATATAAAAACTTAAAACAAAATATTAAGTACAAATCATTCTCTATATTAATATGCATTGTATTTTTTATTGATTTTATATATAGTTTTTAATGCTGCTATTCCAATTTTTTATATAACCATATTAAAAATCGATATAGAATTCTTGCATATAACTTTTTTAAATTACGCAATTTACAAGACTTATTTTTTTATTTAAAATTCAGTCATTACAAACTATCAAACTATAAAATCTTTTTATATAATGCTAAAATTTATAATCTAGCACATATTTAAAATTGAACTTATATCTCATTTCATATTCATGTATATTAAAGTATAAAGTAAAATATTGTGTAAAATTTTATCTGCATGTTGGATAATTGTGTCTGATCAAAATTAAAAATATAATTATTTTTTCCAAAAAGCATATTTATTTATTCTATTGTCTATTTATAGACAAAATCCTTATAATTGCACCAATAAACTACTTTATTATTGATAAAGTCGTCAGACTCTTACCAATAACATTCTTCACCTATCATCAATCAAATTTAGTTTGATAGCAAAAAACCATATCATTATAATAATTGTCACAGTTATCATATTTATTATTAGATAACAATATTGTCGATAATAAATACCAATATTTTTTGTATTATACTAACAACTTCAATCCAACACCGCATATTATAATATATAATTTTATAAACAATAATTTGCTGCAAGGCTTAAAGATTAGTGTGTCTGCAAGACCTTGCAAATTAATTAATTTTTTATACAAAAATTTCTTGCAAACTTCGTAATATATCTCTCCTAATTATCTTATATATAAAGTTTTGTCTATTGTCAATATATATAGTATATTTTCACAATTTAGTATGTTTTCTGTATTTTTTGATTATGATTTCTCTAAACACATGGTTTTTTATGTTGGTGATATATTAAATAAGTTGTACCATCTATATTTTTTTTATTAGATGTATAGGCTTTCTCTGGATTTTCCAGTTATATTTCATTTTTTTTCGAATGATTCATATTCGGCATTATTAAAAATCGTAAACTTTATTTCAACAAACTATTATAACCAATTTCTGACTATAAGAATTTTTTAATTGTTTTGAAAAAGCTGTCATTGTTCCAAAAGTTATATTTTATTTATTTTCTTGATTAAATGCCTCAATGGTTAATATAGACGTTTAAATATATACAAAAACATCCTTCAATGATTAGAAATATCATATAGATAAAATTACATGAATAAAAAGAACCAATTTAAGAAATTTATTTATTATACTATCAATTGTCATTTCAGACACACATTAGTAAAAAAATACATATGTTGTAACTTTCAAATCTGCTAGCGGTAATAACTTATTTTGTATTTTTAAATTTTTAATATGCACATTTCTTAAGATTGAATTGTTAGATTATGTTTTTTTCAAAAAAATTTTTTGTTTCATCTTGAATATAAATAACTTTAACGCTTTATACCGAAAACGATTCAGTTCATAGTATTTTTACACGTCGAATTTTGTGATGAGCATCCTGATTGGTAATTTTAAGAAAAATTCAATGTAAACGGTAATTTATTGAAACATTCATTTGATATACAATAAATCAATAAGCGCTCATTCTATTGTTAAAAATACAAAGCTACTTATGTATTCTTATTAAAGCTGAAATAATATAATAAAATTAGAAAAAAAATTCGAGCATAGTGATGAGGACAATATAAATTGGTTTTAATCAAATGTTGTAATGTACGAATGGAAAAAGACAAAAATTCATTATCTAAAAGATAAAAGACCAGAATTTTGGTTAAAACTATTTTCTTTTATACATATTTAATGTTGATCCTAGTTTCTACTTTCCATTTCTTCTCAGATCCAAATCACAACTCTTTAAAAAACTAGTATCATATCTTCCATTCAACATCTATATTTGTATTTCACAATTTTTTAATTAGAAAGTCAAGGGGCAACTTTATGGCAGTTAACATTATAAGTGAAATTAAATTTAGAGCAAGGGTAAAAAGATATAAATGTTTATGCATACAAAAGTAGCCTTCTTGTTGGCTTAAAATTTACAAATGAGCTTTTGAACGTTTTATAAATTTTTTATAACAGAAAAAATTTCTGGTTTTTGCAGATATACATGAAATTTGTTGATTTAAGACAGTAAATCTTATAAATATTGTACTGCAATCAACGAAACTATTGATTGCTTTGAAATTGCTGTTTTAGTATAATATATAATCCTTAAATTTTTAGTTTTTAGATATCTTTGCCACTTATGTCGAACAATATTTTCAATTATAATCCGTACACTGCGGAAACAACAAGCAGGTATACTCAAAAAAAACGCTATCCTCATTAAACAATTACAATACAATTGGTATTAACGGCTTATGGCACGACAAATATAAAATTACGAATTTTGATTCTAATAGTTATGTGAATTGTGATTACTGTACTAAAACTATAATCTTGAAAACATAATTATATTACATATTTTTATTTTTTTTAATTATTTTGTTTCAACATGAAAAATTTTCGACAACAACATCTAAACTTTTTAAATATAAGAAAACTATAAAAACATATTAAACAAAAAATCTGTAATAATATGTATTTATGAAGACTTGAAGAGTTTTTCTATATAAAAATTATTATATAATATCATGATAAATATTAATCTAACTAAATTTTTTATATTTTTTGGAACCATATGTGCACATTACTTTGTGGCTTAATGAGAAAAACATTAAAAACCCTAATTCTAGTCGAAAAAACAGAAACATACCATAAAGAAAAATATGTCAATATTTTGAAATTTTTAATATATAATATACAAACAAAGATCAATTATGAAAAAGATAAAAAAGAAAAAAGAATTTGAGCTTGAAACAATATTTAATTCAAATGTTTCTTATAAATTAGATAGAGGGAGATTGTATATCATCATATCGTTTGGTGCACCTTGCTTTGTCATTAATTTGCTTTAATATTGTAGACTTTTTTACCTGCCGTCGATTCCGATATTTTTGCTTCGTTGCGTTTTAGATATTAAATTTCATGTTTATCGTTAAATAATTGGTTATAAACTTATTCATAAGTCTACTTCATGTGGTCATTTATATTATATTGTATCTTGTGTTTATAACGTAAAAAATATTTAAATAATACATTCAACATATAAAATTAAATTTTTCGTGTTTTTATACTTTATATTATTATAAACACAATTTAAAACACTAAAACATAAAAACAATATATCTTCTTTTACAAAATATAAAGTATATTCATTTCACAATTCAACAAAAAATCTAATAAATAAATTACTTGATATTTAAATTACACATAAAATATATATTTTTAACTTTTATATTCAAAATCCTTATATTGTAAAATCTGACAATAGCAACAAAATTAAATTACAACAATAAAAAAATGAAATAAGTAGAAATAATAATCGTTTAAAATACTTTTACACCACTAATTTTTATAAAAAAAGAAATAACAGCAATAATGTAATAGTTTAACAAATTTATAAAAAATTATCTTGCAAAAAATTTATTTGTGTATATTAGATTTTTCATATTCAAAATTTCAGTTTTTTTTATTAATGTGTGAAAATAATTTTAAGGAAAGATTTATATTGTTAAAAATTTGTAAGATCTAATTGAATTTAAATTTTTAGATATTTATATAAAATAAATTAATACTGAAGTACTTATAAAAATGATTTCAACTTCACAAGATACAATAAATTACCGTACAAAACATAGACTATACTTACCTGTTTTTTTTCCTTTTTAAATATACCAATGAGATAAAACTTACGCCTTTTCTTACTAGTAACATCAACAAAAACAAAAAATAGTTTGATATATACAAATAGTAAAAAATTTTGATAGCCAATCATTAGTCAAATCCTTTTTCTATACACTAGAGGATTACGAACTATGTTTTATTAGTAAAAAACTTTGATAGAATGTAATTAAAAGCTAATTTTACAGATAAACTGTAATTTTGTTGACCCAAGAATGAGCACAGTAGATTCTTTAATATATTTCTCCTCGTTGCATTACACTGTTCCTAATCTTATGCAACTAAAGTTGTGCAAAATTAAAAGAAAACACAAAGGTAACTAAATGTAGTAAAATACCATATAATTTTTCTCTACAAAACCGATTTTCCTCCACTAAATGTTGTCGTTTATCGATCTATCAAATACTAGCTATTGTTATTTAATTATGTTGCATCATATAGTTATTTTAGATTTAATTGAATGAAATTAAAATTTGAATAATTTAACAAGAATTAAAAGGCGCAGGAACTAAGATTTCAATATATATATATATATAAGCATTAAAAAAGTACATTAGAATCATAATAAAATAAAATTTATTTATGAAAGTATATAAATGTGAATATCAATACATTGAAAAATTAAAAACTAAACAAAGAAATTATTAATTTACAAGATTTTATATAAAAAAAGCAATGATAAATATAAATATATCTATTATAACGTTCCCCTAAAAAAATATTGTATTGACCTATTAAATATTTGTATTAATAAACTTGATCTCGATGAGATAAGCTCCACAAATATTTAGTTTATAGTAAGTGCATTTTTTTTGTTTTGTAAAGCCAGTTTTATATCATATTTCTATAACTTTATCAATATTTTTGTTGATGTTCTTATAAATTGGTGTATTTATGTAAAACTGTTGAATATTGCTTGTATATGTTATTTTAAAAATAGACTTTCTAGTAAATATTATGTTGAAGAGAAAATATTATCGAAATTTTTATTATGAAATATATTTTTTTATGAATCGATACTACTTAAATATGTCTTTTATGAAGTAAATCGTTTACTTAAAGCTTATTTGATACAAAGAATAGTCATGATGTGTTTTAATTTTATGCATAAAAAATTTTTAACTAAAAAATTGAATTCGGTGCATAAATATATGCGTAAATTTCAATGTACATTAATTTTGACACAGCATCAAATTTATAAAAAAATTGAAAAAACACCACAACAAAAACAATATACAAACAAATCTTATTCAAGCCAATATTTAACTATTTTGGTGCTATTATCAAAAAAAACGTCTACTTATAGCATCAACTTTAAAATTTCAAAGAATGGTTTAAATATTAATGTGTAATATAAAATATGAACAATTTTTTTTGATAAATAGAAAAGTTTTTATCATTTTCAAATTCATATTTTTGTGTAAATTCTGAATTTTAATAACTATATGAATATTTCTTTTTTAAAACTTAGAATATATAATTTATGAAGGATACCAAACTTCGATAAAATCAGAAGAAAAAATATTACTTTTTCGAGATAAAAAAATAAGAACTCATTGTAAATTTTTTTTCTTTTGTTAGGGTGTTGTTTAAATATATAACTTCGAATTTTATTTAAGATATAATTGCTATAAACTAGTTAAACACTGTTTTTTAAGCCTAGTATAATTGTTTTATTTTGCTATTTTAGAATATTTTAAGATTTGTGTGATACATAAACCGTTGTTTTTGTATTTATGCGAAATATAATACATGAAAAATATCAATAAAAAAATCTTTAATATCATTCATTTCATTTTTTTGCTGTTCAAATCACGCCATTTTACTGATAAACGATTGTTTTTTTTATCGGTTAACCATTTTGGTAACATTCTTACCAAAATTTCTTCCAACCTAATATATTTTATTGTCCAAAAAATGATATATTATAAAAAATTTTTCAGATTATTAACAGTTTTTAACCATTTATATAGTTCTTTCAATGTTTTTGTCAAAGGGGATAAAAAATTTTCCTAACCGAAACCATATAATTTAAAATTTTTAAATTCTTCGATCAAAAATGTACGTTTTGGCGTACTTTATTTATTTATACGAGCAATATTTAATAACACAAAAACATACTAATTCAGTATTTTAGTATAAAGTAAAATTTGTGAATAAGTTTTTCTTTAAGATAAACTAGTAAAATATACAAATTATTTATATTTTAAATTATTATAAAAGACAATCGAATATGATGAAAAATACGGGTATGTTTTATCTTTTCGATGGTTCAAATTTAATATTTTAACTTTTTATTTGGAGAAGAGAGATTCGGTTTAAATAAACATTAAAAGTATTGTATTTGTTACTTGTATTATATCTTTGAAAGTTTAATACAGGAATTAAGATTTTTATTTTGATACACAACAAATCGATATGTTTTGAATTGATTTGTAGATATATAGCCTTTTTTATATATTAAAACAATGTGTCACGTTGATGAGGTCAGTAGTCATCATAAACTGAATATAGCACAAATTAAAAACTATAAAAATTTCATAAATTTTATATTACACAACTTGATTCTTTAAAAATTTTTATTTTTTTGTCTTTAATTATATATATTTGATAATGTTTATACCATAGCAAATTAGAGTATTTCTGAAACAGGAGTGTGATCAAAACACCTTTTACACTATATATTATTTTAATAAGCATTTTTAAAACATAAATTTATGAAATATTACAAAAGTTAAGTGACTAATATTTTTTAAAAAAACTAAATGGTTAACAATTTGGCACTCAAATATATATTTTTATTACAATAAAATATAAAATATTATCTTCTTTGAAAATAATCGCAAAATATTGTAAGAAAAAAATATGGATGATATTTTGTTTTTAGAAGACATGTAAATGATTTGAATTTAATCGTAGCCTCGTGTTAATATAAAATTGCAAATAGATAACAATAAATTGTTTAATACTCATAGAAAGATGTTCAAAGCAGATCTAAATACTGTATTTTGACTATAAATTTTTTTAATCAAGCAATTGGTTATGAAACAAGTTGAAAATAGATTCTAAAGCAATAACTGGAATTTTAATGCTTGGCAGCATCAATTCTTTTTGTGTAATGTTTCGATTCATATATTTTCTACATAAAGATTAAAGATAATTTGAAAAAATAAGATGTAAATGTTCTATTTTTTTTGCAAGTGAAACAAAGAAAGTATATTTTTATGAAAAAGATAATAAATTCTAATAAAAATAAAGTATTTTGTTGGAGAATAAAGAACAAATAATCGAAAGTATACAAAGGTTTGAATTATAAGTCTCAATGGATTATTGGTTCAATACTAAGAAGTAAATTTACGAATGATTGGATCGTATCCACTTAACAAAATATTTTATGAAGTATCAGTGGCTCGTTAATATACAAAAGAAACAATGAGATAAGAAGTGATAGAGGGCGTAGTATAAACAGCGTTCCGACATCAGTATGATGGAGGAATAGAATAACAACTGCGTTAGACAAAAAATCAATAAACGCACAAAATAGAATATATTTAAAAGTTAATTTTAAGATTCAAATAAAAATTTAATATATTTTAAGTTTTTAACATTATTGTTGATAAAAAATGTAGTTTTATAATTGAAAAAGATTTGTTTATAAATTTATATATTTTACATTAAAATAAAACAAAAATACGCATTTAATATATTGATCAAAGTGCAAATAGACGAGTATGACGAGAAAAAAGTAAATTTCGAACACAAATAATAAATATCTGTAAAAGTTTAGCAAAAAGACATTATATTTAAGCTTTATAATACATTGAAACTTGAAATTACTATAAAAAGTTATTGCATGTACACAGTAATAATGATCAATAATATTCATTTTAAATAAGTTTATAATCATTTTTTCAAATATGATATTAGTCACGAAACAAATTGAAACTAAATATTATCAAGAAGAAACCCAGTTTCAGATGGATTACCTATAATTCTAAGCCTATTTCTATTTTCATAAGCAAATTGAGCTGTTTTTTTAGTTAATGCGAAATCACCAAACACCGTGACTGTTTTGATGTTACTTAACGACTCAAGTAAATCTATAAAAAGTTCGTCTGTTAAGTTACTATTCCAGCTCAAATTAAGATCGATTAAATTGTGAAATTCCCGTAGATATTTTATTTGATTGGTTGTCAAGTTTACTTTACTCAAATTCAAGTGTGTTATTTTGTTTTTATCGAGTGTTGTTATATCAAAATGGTAGCATGATGCTACATTAAGAATTTCAATGTTTGTATTACTAATTTTTGATATAGTAGACAGTCCTTCTATATTTAAAGAAGTAAGATTAATCATTTTGGATAAAAAATCAAAATCTATTTGGGTATTATTTGATGGATATAGAAAGGGGCACTTTGATAAATTAAATTTTGTAATTTTTTCCAAATCTATTTGTGTAAAAAAGCTGTGTTTAATTCTAGTTTCCGATATGTCAAGATCCTCAACATTGCATTTTAGATATGATTTGTCTGATATATTATAGCAGAATGATAAATCTAGAAGCTTAATACTTTTAAAGTTAATATTTAAATAATCGATGAAATTGTCGTTTAGTCTTGAACAGTCAGATAAGCTTAAAAATTGGACAGTAAGTGGTATGTTAATATTTTCTAATAGATACGCGCCGTTGAGAACCAATTTTTTAAGTTTTTTGTATTTTGAAGCAAGTAATTGCACATTTCGTTAGTTAGTTGGCCGCAGAAATAAAGGCTGAGCTCTTCTAATTGCTCAATTTTACTGAATAAAATGGCATATTCGTCGTTTTTTATTTGTGAACAGTCGTAGATATTTATTTGATTTGATGAATTATTTACAATAAACTCGAAAATTTTGAAGTTTATTCTGCGTGTTTGACTCAAATATTTAGAAAAAAGATCTAAATCTATGTCACCAATGAGATCATCTAATTTGGTGTTTGTCTCGTTTTTATCGTTTATTATATTATACAACTCGATATATTTTTGCTCATTTGCGATATCAAATTGATTTTCTGTTAAATTTATTAATTCGATTGGCTGTTGAGTAATTATTTTCTTGACTTTTTTTTGTTTTGGTGTGATTGTTTTTTTGTCTTCTTTTTCTTTTTCGGTGGTATTTGGTCTGATTTCATTTAATCCGTGCTCTTTTATAAAATCTGTGAGCGCACTTCTCGGTCCTTTAATGGTTACCATAACTTATTCTTTAGGGGAATAAATAAATAATATATATATTACATGAAATTTTATTGTCGAAAGTAATAGATGTAAACTAAAAAGGTGCGAATTCGGCTATTATTTAATGATTCATGAAAATAAATAAGTAAAAATAGTTTTGGATTATTTGAAGAGCCATAAAGAAAAACGTAAATTTATGTTTAAAATAATGTAAATTAGTATTTTTATGGTGTTTA
The DNA here is from genome assembly GCA_000230595.3 of Edhazardia aedis USNM 41457. Classification (NCBI taxonomy): domain Eukaryota; kingdom Fungi; phylum Microsporidia; family Culicosporidae; genus Edhazardia; species Edhazardia aedis. Next base: position 316,725 of record AFBI03000042.1, read on the forward strand.
TAAACTTAAACTTCTTGATTTTTTTATTATGAATAATTTGTAATATTTATCAGTCAAAAGTTTTTCAGAAGAATTGTATAATACTTAATATGAAATAAAATACTTTTTTCTAACAAAAAACATGCCGATATACACAACCTTTAATAATAGAAGAGGTTTTTATAAGCTAAGTCTTTTTGATTCAATGTTATAAATTTTTTTAATCTACAGAATTACTATGTTTTTCTAATTTTCGCAATAGAATTTTTATCAATTACAAATATTACTATGTAGAAAAATATTATTTTATCGTTTAACATGATTTTTTATCAAGCAAAAGTATATTTAAAAAATCAAGTGTAAGATTAATCAAATTTAACACCTGTATAATTGATGAAAATTATATTAATCTATTTTTACAGAATGATTATTTTTTTATATTTTTTCAATATAATTAGATAATCAAAGAAACTAACAGGATTGCTTACGAATGAAAATAAAAGGATAAAAAATATATACAAACACTTTCATGAAAGAAGAAAAAAATTGAAAAAACATTTAAATAATCTATGATACGTGTAAAAATGTATTTAATTTCTAATTTAGCATTTCGTAACTGCAAGTACCGATCCAATCTGATCAAAAGGGATATCATCTAAAAGTTCTATATATTTTTATGAACCGATAGTAAAAAAATACGAAAAGGTAGTTAAAAAAACTACACACCCGAAAACAACGCTTAAAATAGCCAGGAATCTCCATAATAAAGGTTTGTTTTCTATAGGTGCTTTAAGATACAACAATCCAGGTAAAATTGAGCACACACTAGTGCTTGCAGTTGATCCAATAATACCGTAAACACTACCTAACTTAACACCAGAAACAGCAACCAAGTAACTGAATATTAAAAGTAGTATTGTGACAATATACCTGACAAGCATATACTTTTTCACCGATTTTTTTTGTTGGGTATAGGATGATTTACATTTTGAACAGTGACTTGTATATCATTAGTCTGTGCAATCATTGTGTCTTCTTGTATTTGATTCAGACCTAAGAAATCTATAAAATACAGTCTTGTTGGATGTATTTGCAGAGGATACGACATACCAAGCACGATAACATACAATCCTTGTATGAAAAATGTTAGTGTTGTGTTTGGAAATGAGCTCAGAACATCTTCAGTGACGCTTTTACCAAAAACTAAAAAATTCACGAATCCGAATGTGATATAAGTTACGAATGCAGTTAAAACAACAACAAAACATAATCGGATTACTGGATATATTTCTGGTGCACGTTCAGTGGACTCACTTTGCACTGTAAAAATGTTTTGATGGCATGTGAATGAGAAGACGACTTTTCCTACTCCACTTAGCCAAATAATCGATGGAATTGTCATTGGCACCAGATCTTCTGTCTTGAATTCGGGCATACTATGTGCATTGTAGAAACTCAAGCAAATAACTATAAATATACAACTTAACCCAAAAAAAGATGTATACTTCAATTTACCAATTTTTTCAAAAAAAGATAACGGTGATAGTAAGAGCATATACAGAAATAGCAGTATTTTGTTGTTGAGTAAGTATCCGTTTCCAAAAATGTTGTGTATTATGTTTGGTAAAAGTGTTCTTATAATTATCAAGTAGCTTATTGCAACACCTGCACATTTAAAACAAACAGCAACGTCAACAAGTACTTTTATTCTTGGGAAAGTTTCGCATGCTAAAGCTGATAAAGTAACTTGCCGATGTTTTAGCAAATAATGATAGTTGCATTGAGCATACAAAACCAGCCCGAGAAACGCAAACAACCCGGATATAAATATGATCGTGATTGCTAAAGCATAACCATATGTTTTGAAAAGAAACGGGTATGATATTATGCCGCTTCCTATGGCTGTTTTCAGGAGATTGACATACGAAGCTGTACAATTTTTCATTGTTTTATTTTTTTATTGTTAATATTTTTTTCTTGTTTGTTTCGTTGATTTTTCGCGTTGTTTATTTGTTTCATAATTGTTTATCTTACATGTTTTAAGATGAACCAGTTTAATGATGATTAGATTAAATTTTTTATTTATGATCAATAAGAAAGCTCTATTTGTATTCTTAAATGGGCCTTTTACCACAAAAGAGATTTTATTGGAATATGTCAGGTTTTAGATGTTAAAAAATTTTATTTCACATCAAGAAATAAAAAAAAAGATTAAAAGAAAATGTATACTAATCGGTTTGAAACTGTATGTAGAAATTTTTATAAACTCGATTCTTTCAGATAAAAAAATCATTAATGCGTAATTTATGTTAATAAAGGATAGAAAAAATACCCGACAAAAATTTCTATAATTTTTAGCTTGGTTGGGTTTAGATTTTTAGATACTATTCTAAAGCAGATAATTTGTAAATAATCATGTGAATAAAACTAAACTAATAATCATATTTCTAAAAAATGATTTTTAAAAACATAGTTTAGTCATTTTTTTATTCATATCATTTATGTTTCTATGTAATTTGTAAGATGAGATATTGTCATTTCACGATATTTCTGTGAATTGTTAAGTTCAAATAAAACTTGTCAAAAACAATATACAAGACCTTAATTTATCATACTATAAAACCTCAAGAAGTCAAATTATTTACAAAAAATGTATTATCATAAGATTTAATTTTATAAATTTTAATTTCCAGATTTTATTGTTTTTTCAATTCATTTAAAAAGCGTAAAAAGATTTTAATGAAGTTTTTCACGCAAAAATTATTTTAAATAAGATCTGCTATAAATTTAAAATTGTTTCGAATTCAAAAAAAATAAATCACAAATATTGGTGCTAACACGGTTTAAATTTATCCTTTTTTACATTTTACAAAGGAAAAACTTACCAGAATTGTAAATAGTCAATATGAAATTCTGATTTTATGAAATACAAACAAGAATTTCGCAATATGTTTTTTTTTAATCTACCATTGAATAATCGCGAGTATTATTTAAAAAAAAAAAATTTTCAATTTCTTTTACTAGTCAAAGATTAAAAAAAAATATTTTAATGTCTCTTTATTACGTTTTATTCTATCAAAATACATAAATAGATATATTATTTTATTATTTGCAGAATAAATTAATAACTAATTATTATATATCAATAACAAATATGAAACAACAAAATAACGATAACTTATTTTTGGCTTTCTGTGTATGTATAATAAAAACACTTAAATAGATTCTATAGAAATCATTTTAAATTAGAATATTTATCTATAAAACTAATATTTATAATGTAAAAAATAATTTATGATACTTTTAACAGCAACCTTCTCTTTTGAATCCAGCATCTTGTAATATTCTTCTTTTCTTATTGTCTTCTACCTTTATTTTGCTACTGAGAAGTTTTTTACCTGTATATTCAAAAACCTCATCAATATTTAAGCCAGTCTTTGCGCTGGTTTTAAAAAAAACAATATCATCCTTTCCACCTGATTTTCTAAGTGTATTTATCTCCAAAACTTTACTTTCCACATCTTTAACATTTCCACCGACCACTTTATCGAATTTATTTCCAACCAGAACTAGTAAAATTTTGTCACTACCAACCTCTTCATCAATATTGCTCAACCACTTAGTAATATAATCAATAGACCTCTCATCAACCAAACTAAAAACAAGAATAATAGCATCTGACCCTCGATAATACGATCTGGTTATACTATGGAACCTTTCCTGCCCAGCTGTATCCCAAATTTGGAGCTTCACTTGCTTCTTAGCACTCTCAAAAGGTACCAAAATATCTTTCTGTGAAAAGTCAATTCCAATAGTGTTCATAATGTCGGGCTCAAATATGTTCTCAGTAAATTTTCTCAGAATCGATGTTTTTCCAACTGACGCTTCGCCTACCATTATTATTTTGTACCGTGGTTTGTCGTCTTTTTGCATATTTCTTACTATAATTTATTTTTGAAAAAGGGTTGATCTTTTTGTTGCCACAGTCTTCTGTAAAACTAATAGGTAATTCTATGTTCTAAAAATTGTTTGCAAACATATACCCTCAGTTGATATTAAAGATAAGCAAATATTTTTTTGATATTCAACAAAAAAAAAAATTTCTTGAAAAACAATTAAGATCAAGTTCTGAATGAAATAATAAAATGAACTACAAAAAAGGCATACTTTTAAACATTTTCAGTTAAATATATTTTTAAAATTTCAAGAGAATATTAAGCTAATTGGAAACAATATTATCAAAGATCATATAGTTATGGTGGATTGATGTGCCAAAAAATTCTCACAAAATTAAAATAAATTCTATTATACAATATTGCCGTACTCAACGGGTGACCTGGTTGAGTGGCGTAAGATTAAACAATAAATGGAAAGATTGGAGTAGTAATGTTTATTGTCATGGTTTTTTTTCCAGGTAACACCAGCGGTCACTGTTTGCATCCTTCTTGTTTCTTTCAACATCGTTTGCCGGTTGCCTCACGTGTGGGTTCATGTGCATTTTCTTTTATAGTGTTTAAGATGGAAATTATGCGAGGTAAACCCAGTATATTGCGGCCAATATACGTTTGTGGGCAACTTATTGCCACAATCATCTACAAAAAAAGAATAATATAGAAGTACAAAATTTATGATTACTAAGTTTACATGTTGTGTTAAGTCTGATTGTTGATATATAAAGTGCATTAAAAACTTGCTTCTGAAATCGCGAGTTTTTTATTTAGAAGCTGTATTTATAGCTAAATTCATCGAAAATGTACCAATCAAAAACTTCAAAATGCGATATTTTAAACAAATAAATTACTTTCACCACATATAAATGCAAAAATTTTTTAAAGTCAAAATTGAATCTATTTTTTGATAATTAAATAGCCAACAAAAAGTTGCATTTAACAATTTTTGCAAAAATATTTAATTTAGTTTGTTATCTATCAAATCTAATAATTACAATAGTTAATAAATATTAAACATCATAAATTTCAGATGAATAAAAACATTGGTAGATTTCCAGAAATTTATTTTGAATATATAAAAAAAATTGGCAAAATAAATAGCCAAAATATGCGATTACATGTTGAAAAGTTGCTATAGCACAATTTTTATCAAAAAAAACACAAACATTAAATTTATTTATATTTGGATCTGAAAAAAATCGATGCGAGAAAAGCAACGATGAACAATAACAGCAGATTAGTTTTAAAAAGCAGATCGGATGGAAACTAGTAAAAGGGAAAAATAAACACTTGCTATAATTAACTATATATCTGTTTTTTTCTATTCTTAGATAATCACAATTTTCGCATTATAATATGTAAAATATCGTTATTGTAATGTATAAAAATTTATAAAATATCAAGAGAATCCACTCAACAAATAATATTTTAAGTTCTGTAAAAATATATTCCCATGAACTATAAATTCAATAATTCAAATAACAAACATAAACTTGTTACCATAAACAGGAAAAATAGAAATTCGATTACAAACAGTTCTAGCTGTTACAAACCTTTTCGAATATATATGTTATTAGCTCTTATAATACAATATATAAAAAATTCTTTTAAGTGTTTGAGAATTCCAAACGAAACAAATTAAAAAAATTAAATGTCAATTGTAACTATTTTGACTTGATTAAATGCATGATCTTATAAAGAAATTGTTTAATACAATTGCACGATTCTGTGTTTTACCTTTGCCATCTTAATTGTTATTAAGTAAAATTTAAGATCTTCGTTACACAATAGAGTTCAGCAATTTATTTTAAACCAGTCAAATATTTAAATTCTTATTCACATATCAAGAATATCGAATCATAAGCATCCTAATTTATTTGAGAAAAAAAGAAGGTTTAAGAAATTTCTAACAATCTGATTTCAATTAGAAAAATAGTAAAATCACTTGTAAATTATTCCTTTTGTAGATAAATGGTAAAATTTATTCTCTTGGATCTTGTGTTTAATATTTCAAAATTTGCGTTTTTTAATTTAGATAAAAAATCTAACATAATAATCTATGAAATTTACTGATTAATCAGTTATGAAGTCATATCTATAGACCTTTGCACATAAATATAGTGTTTCAAAATAAATGATATAAGGTTTTTGATTTTTACTTGTAAAGAAAAAATCAAATATCGAACAAGTAAATATAGACGGCATGCGTTATTTACACTATTTGAACAAATCTAATAATATTTCGTTTTTTATAATTCTTTGCACAATTATAAAAAACAAAATTTACGACGAAATACTAATATATATATTCTTATTGTTACTTTTACTACTAATAACACAAAAAATTTTAATATTTATAAACTTACTAATTTTTTTTACATCTTTATTTATTGAAAAATATATATTTGTTTACAATCCATTTGAAATTTGGTATGTTTTTTAATAAACAGAGTGTTAGAATTAAAATATGTTTTATTAAAAGTATAAAAAAATTTAAAAATTGTAAATACTTAATTTGTTTTTAATTCTATATCGATCCAATGTTTGACTATCTTTATAAAAGTTGATATGCTTAAAAACAACAAAAAAATAAAATAACAAGAAATGAGCTTTGCAAAGAAAAGATTAAACCAACCAATCACAGATTACTAACTTTTTGATCAAGTAATAGTTATTTTGGTTAGAAATCATTTATTGATCCATAATATAGATTTTAAAAAATATAATGTCGTATGAATACAAACTGAAATATTATAATAAATATATATCTAATATTTTTGAATCTAGAGAATACCATAATTTTTTTATTCATATCTATTATTCGAAGCAGAAAGCACCAAATTGTGAAATTCATAAACTTGAAAATATTTTATAACACATTCAAATTGTAAGTAACTGTCGATTTTTTACAAACTAGCCAGATCATAAAATATCAAATTATTTCAAAAAAATTGGTTTTATACTATTTCACGATTTTAACAATATAATATATCCATTTGTCAATATTCATATCCGTGTAAAAATACAAAAAGACGTTTTCATATAAAAAATTCTACAATAATTTTTTCACTACATTGACGAAAAAAATTCACCAAAAAGAGTTGAGATTCAACAACACAGAGAATATACGTATTTTTTTACATAAACAAAAATATTTTCATCATAAAATAATTTGAAATGGTTTACATGCTATTATAATATTACAAAAAATTGTTAGTATACAAATTATTGAAAGTATAGAATAAAATCATTGTTTGTTAATTTTATAATTTTTATGTGAAGCATATGATAAATCTTTATTTCTAGTTAGTGATCATAAATAGTGAAAATAATATCATTTTTTTTATTTTTTTTTGTGTTTAGCAGTACTCTAGAATGGACTGCAGAGACGATGTTGTTGTTATTTTCTATACGAACTATTTTTTGATGATCAAAGAATCATTTAAGATCTCATTGCTATGTATGCGTGTATGTAATTTGTTGTTTCTCTTAAATCTTCGCATGTTGTTTTAATATATCTTTTAAATAATCACTTTTAATTAAAAAAATTAATATATACTGTTTTTTTTTGTAAAAATATTGTTTTATAGTGTTAGACGTAAGTAATAGAATGTTTATGTACAGAAAATAATGTATATAAAGCTTTTTATATAATAATAATTTTCTCACTTGCAAAGAAAATGTTTTTATAATCTTTTTTTTACAAAAATGTAGATATTATAAATTTTTCTAAAAAATTAAGACCTTTTTCATCTATGCAAATTTGTATTAGCGAGTTTGCGTTATAAACTAATTTTCAGGCATATTGATAGAAGCTAAATTATGAAAGGATGATTATTTTTTTTAAATTATGACATAAATGCGATATCTTCTAAAATGAAGAAACAATGTAAAAAGATAAAGTGGTTATTAATAGTTGTAACTATCAATATGGGACGCACTAAATTTGTTTTCCTTATGAAAAAACAATAAAATTATCTATAGAAATTAACGTAAACAACCTAAAGAAATTATAAACTGATCACTATAAGACATGTATAGAAAACAATGTTTTAGCCAATAGATTACTCGTAGTCATTTTAGAATTAAAAATTTTAGTTCGTTGAAGTAAAAACACGAAAAAATTATTTAAAATATATTTTCAAATGCAAAGTTAACTTTCTCTTATTTATGATACTTTAAAACATTTTTTTTAGATCTAAATGTTTAAAAAACATTGCTGAGCATTAAAAATTGTTGAAATATCTATTAGACCAAAAAATATAAAACAATAACGAGAAGAAGTAAATTTTAAATTTATGAAATTGCTCATTAAGCAAAAAATAAAGTCTTAAATATTAGGGTAATAGTAAACTTATCACTAATCATTACTATAAACAGCATCTTTTTTTAACACAAATAAAAATTTATATTTCAACATTATTATTGCCATATTTTAGCAAAATACGAATGCAAATATAGATACTTTAAAAATAATCATCCGTACAGCATGTTAATTTAACACGAACACTATATATTTTCTCCTATGAATCAAAAAATACCAATAAATTAATTATTCAAAAATATATTTTTATATTTTTAAGGATAAAATCAAATTTAATTTCTTAATATATATTAATTTGATTTCAAAAAGGTAAAAAACTTCTAATTTGAATTTTGTGACATTTTTAAACAGATCGAACATTCCGTAATATAATGCAAATCATTCGATTTTTTTATATTAAAAAATGATCAGTCAAGAATTAATAGATAAATTTAATAAAAATAATTTATTAAAAACAAGATCTGGTTATTGTAAATGCGGAAATATGTAAAAAAATTAAATATATGTTCTATCACAACCTTAAAATTAAAGATTCATAAAATAGAATTGAATATTGTATGATTCATTATGGTGCACCTCGTTGCATTAGTAAATCATTGCCTAATTTCTTCTAATGTGTACAAATAAATTTTTACTTATATACACTGAAAATAAGCTATTGTGTATTCCTCTATGTAGTGAAAACTTAGGATGTGACTTGTTCTAAAATATTTTTCAGGATAAACGGTGATAATGATAATTCCAGACTTGATTTTCCTTGCTCTCGGCTTTCCGTTTCCGAAAACCATAAAACAATTATAAACTTCAAATTAATTCTTGGAATATTTATTATAGTAATTCATAAAAAAATTGATTAAAGGCAATAGTTTATTAAATTTTGTATATTTAAGATGGAACAGATTCTATAAAAATTTTTTAGATAATTAAAACCAGGTTGAGTCATACTATACTTTATGTGTTGGTCTTCTTTAGTGAGACAGAACACATTATATTATTTTTCAAAAATATTTTTATGCGCAACACAAAATTTCTCGCAATTGAAAAACAAAAAAACACATAATCAACGCAGCACTACGGATTAAAAATTATTTATACAAAATAGATACGAGATAAATATGGTAGATCCTGACGAATAATGTTCAGTATACATTATAAACGCAACGAACTTGAAATTATACAGAGTTGAAATTGCAAAAGATATAAACTGTAAGTTCTTAGCTTTTTAATCGAAAGATAAATTAAATTAAAATAATACTTCTATTAGTCACAATACATTGTCTTTATTTTTCTCTTTTCGCTTTTCTTTTACTAGAATAAAACAATATTTTTTGTGTTTTTTCATTACTATTTTCACTATTAATAAATTTTACCTACAAATTCATGATGTATCACAATTTGAGAAAACTACCTAAAATAATTAAATTAACATAAAAATATGAAAAATAAAGAGTCTATAAATTGTTTAAAATCAAAAGCGCATCAGCAGTAAAATTAATATTTTGTATGATTCATGTGGAGAAAAAAAAAGACCAGATTGAAAAGAAAAAATATAGAAATTTCATAGATATATTCTTTTTAAAATTAACATTTGGAAATATAATCGTTGAGTGTTGACTCTTATGATTCGTTCAAGAGATCGCTGTAAGTTCCTATTCCATTTCCTTGTTAATATCGCATATGAAAAGCGGAAGAGATTTTTCATATTGTTTTTTCCGTTCTGGTTTTTTATGCCTAAATAGATTAACGCAAATAGAACCTTCAAATTTTACTAAAAAGAAATAATTTATGACAATTATTTTCCTTTATAAGCTCTTCGTATGTCGGATTTTCACTAATCCGACAATAAAATTTTGCATATTTACAAAAGTATAAGGCAGGATTTCTTGAATTGCAAAATATGTTAAAATTGATTTTGTTATGCATTGTTTGCTTAAATTTATAATTTTTTATATTTCTAGCCTTTTATTTGATAAATTAGCAGATATTCAGAGCAAAATAAAAACTCGTGAAATTTACTAAATCCTTCTACTAATGTGTTTATTTTTCGTATTTTTACGTTATTTTTATTTATATTCTCACTTTTAACATAATAATATTAAGATTTTGACAAATATGGCAATTTTCTTGCTTTAGAATAGTTTTGTATTTATAATTTGTTATTGATTTTTGATTTTTTTTTATTAATGATAATTCAGCAGAATCCGCATATATTTTTTCTGTAAAAAAAACAGCGATTTCATTACAAGTGTAATTTACTGCTTCATAATGCTGTATATTTCATACTAATGAAATTACAATAAATGGAAATATTCAAGGTGTTTTAAAACATTTTTTTGTAATTTGGTCGGTTGATAATGAATCCTTACAATATTTTACCTTTTAAAAGTTTCACTTGAAACAAAATTTTCATTACACATTGTATTTATATTTCTCGCGTCTTTTTATCCATAATGCATTTTAAGTTTTTCAAAATATAATCAGCAATTAATAAATTTAGCAATGATGATTTGATGTATGCGGTGTGTTTTCGTTGGACAAAAATATTGTCAAAGATTAATTAGCTGGGTAAAAACACATATAGTAACACCTTTTCTTGTAATTAACTAGCTTATTTAATCTTTTAGTTCATAAAAAGATCAAAATATAGTTTTTTGATAAAAAAATATAAATATTTCAAAACGTATAAGTAAAAAAATTTCAATAGCAGTTAACTTTTCTTATCAATAATTATGTAAAAAAACCAATTTCATGAAGTGGCATTTATATTAGTGTCAGCAAATAGAACTTGATCATTTTGCAAACAAACATTTAAGAAATTTCGCATATTTTTACAGTTTTTGAATAACATTATGCAACCAAATCATTGCTGATGTAAAATTCAAAATATTAAATATATATAAACATATGATTTTTAAATTCTTAAAAAAAATACTTTAATGTTGAAAACTTTATTTATTATAATTGCAAAAAAAATTTATAAAAAACATGAAAAGTATAGACAATTCAAAAAATATACAAAAATGTGGGGTCTCTATATTAAGTAGATTAGAGTATACATTTATAAAAATTTATTGAATGGATTTTTTTGTGCAACTAATATGTATATAGTGTGTTCCAAAGCATAAACCATAAATTCCTCATACAATATAAATTTTGTGATTGGATAAATAAATTATTGTAGTATTTTGATGCTATTACATAATCGAAACCTATCACACTTGCTTATAATGGAAAAAAGTTGATATTTTTGAGATATCTATAAAAGTTTGCGAAATATATTGAAATATTTAGGTTTTTGTGTAATCTTTTGCGAACAATCGTTTTGTTGTGGAATGTGTTTAAATCACATATAATACATATAATGATTATATTAATGAATACTAATAAACGAAGTTCGCCAATCATATTGGTCAAAAATTTGATTAAATATTAAAGACAAAATAGAAAAATAGCCTTTAAATTTTCAATTCCTTTTTTTTATTAGCACAAAACTGTACGAACCAATCAGAATGATCAATATTTTCACATATCGATAATATATAACTATATTAAATAAATTTATTATATTATAATTAAAAATAACACCAAAAAATGATTGTTGCTCAATATTTTGTGCAATCTATATATTTAAAGGCTATATAATAAAAATATTTGTTTGGACTCACGCATTTCTTTGCATTAAGTAATTATATTCATGATATATTTTCGAAATTAACATTTTTATTCTTAATATGCTGATATATATTTTTATATAGCTAACCAAATATCTTTAAGAAAAAAAACAGAAAATTGCCAATAATAAATGCAAAAATTCAAATTTTATGTGAGGAAGTCTGATGGTCTCCAAAAAAAGAAGCCACTATGCCTACCTATGTTATATAAACACAGGGAATCATGTTGCTCAAATCTATGAAAAAACATAGAGGAGATAAAGGAATGTATAATATGTTATTAATACTAGAACAACCCAGTCAACAAAAATTTATCGATATTTATAAAAATTTCTCTTTAAAAAGTATCAAATATTTAGGCCTATTAACAGATGTACTTTAGACCTGGAATTAAAAATTTTTAAACACTTTATTAGTGTCTTAATTTTTTAATTAAACGTAAAACAAGATTTTTTTACAAATCTGGTATAAATGTGAAAAAAATATCTAATTAATACATTCTTTCGACAAATTTAAACTCTATTTTGAATTAAAAAAATTATTATGTTTGCCGTGTCTATAATAATGTTTTTTTTAATATTCAAAATAAATTCTATTTGATTTTTTCATTTTGCCTAAATAAAGAAATTAAAATCTTACTTAAAAATTTGTCGTTTTTAATAATAAATTGAACATGGCAGAAATATTAATATAATATAAGAATATGTTATCTTTAGCTTTTTTCAAAATGATGTCCTAATTTAAATATAACTTTATTTTTTAGAATAAAATCTTTCAATCATTTTGCAACGACAAATTACAAAAGCAATATTACGCTAAATAGAAATTTAATAATTAAAATCATTAAAAAAGTATTTATAGATTCGAAAAGTAGAAAATTACAATATTTTTTACTTTATAAAAAAAATAAGGTAGAATATTATCAATTGTAATTATAAATAACAGGCAAAGTAGCTTTTGCTTAAAAAAACCGTATAAACAGTTTTTTCCGTGTATTTAACCTTTTGAAGATTTTCCCGATTTCTGTACCTATGTGCTATTAACACTATTACGAGATTAATTATGATCTAAAAGATACTTCTTCTTTTTTAACCCTAATAAACAGTCAAGTTCCTCATGCATTTAGCATTGATAATTCAAAAAAACAATAAATGCTCTAAAATCATTATTCCGGTTCTATTTGTCCATACAAAAAGCTCATTGAAATAAAGGCTATTGCACAGTTTATTAATTTTAATATAAAAATAAAAGCACATTGTGAAAGAAAACATTCAAATATAATTGTTCATTTTTTGTGTCTATATTTATGCCAAATAAAATTATTAATGTATTTACAAAATCCAGTATTTGCAACACAAATTTAGCATTTTTTCTATAAAATTCAGAGTTTACAATCATTCTTCAAAGTTGAAGAATTCTAAGCATATTAAATAAATTGAAATTTTTAAAGAATGACAATTAAAAAATCTTTAAATAAAGCCTTATTAGTAGATTTTAAAAATTTTTTCTAATTTCAAGTGTAATCACATATTTTTTATAATTTTTTAATTTATTTTTGGTTAGATTTTTAAATTCAACGAATATATATTAGATTACATAAAAAAAATAATTTACGAAGCTGAATAATGATAAATTTTATAAGAAATAAATTTTTCCGTATGAAAAAAACCAAATGTTGCAGTAACATTTTTTACCAATAAGCACAATAACTTTTGTTTTCATATTTTAGAAAATAATACTTTTTTAAAAAATCAGCTATGATCGATAATAATAAATTTCGTCAAAACATTGAGTCTATGCAGCTTTCGCATGTTGATTCTTCTGCTTAAGTAGTTCTCAAGAAGAGATGAACTATTGGTTTACCTATCTATGCATTGATTTTTTTTACATTAAAAATAAAATTAATATAAAAATTAAAATTATTCTTATTCATTCTATTTATTATTGACTAATTTAAATACTGCTATTATAGATGAAGTGTAACTAATTTACCACATTTCCGTTTTTGTTTAATTGTCTAGAATTTTGATAATCAGTAAAAAGCCATATCTAAAAATGTGCCTGAATTATTTTTGTTATCTAGAGATAACCCAAAAAGATTAATGAGCACGAAAACCTGATTTTCTGTTGCTAATGCAACATTTTACTTCACTAGAGCATTATTAATTTTTAAAAAACATATATACATATATATATTAAATGCAGGAAGTGTAATATACGTTGTTTTTAACGACTAACATTGTTTTTAAATAAAATAATAATTTACAAGAACGCAAATCCTTATAGCATCAAAAATTTATATTCTATTTTATTGAAAATATTATATAGAAACAGTATTTTTCAACGTCAAGAACAAAGAAGTATAATTGAGCTCAGGACCTTTTCATTGAATGTAAATATAACGTAAAAAACGGAATATTTTTGAATCTTTAAATTTAAATTGTACAGAAAGTATTTTAGTTTTTAGCGTAAAACGGCAGATTAAAATGGTTGTTTCATTAACAGAATTTTTTATTTATTTGATATATATATCTTACATTTGAAGAAATCTATACATTTTCTTTGAAAAAAAGATTATTTTAAGTTTATTGTGAAATTTTTGTACTTACTATTGCTGGATGTAAAGGTATTAGATAAGTAAGAAAATAGATTATGTTGATTTAAGTTTCGCATCATTTTAATAAATAAAGACTTTAAATAGTTTTAAAGCCGAGTTTTAGACCATTCAACATTTAGATCATTTTTACTAAAATTCACACTTCGCGTTTTACTAAATTTTGACATGCAACCAATAAAATTTTATCATTTATTTTATTTATTTAACTTGCCAATATCAAACATAAAAAAATTTAAAAGGATAAATATCAAACCATTTGACATGATAAAAATAGGATAGTTATGCATCAATCAATTTTTTGCATTTAAAATCATTGATAAACAACAACTATAAAAAAACATTCGGATAAGGAAGGTAAGGATTCTTATTTTGAAACCTAATACTTGAGTATTATTATGAATTGTATTTGTATTAGTAACTTATTGAGAAACTAAAAAACACACGAAATAAATAGTAATATTAAGTAGAAAAACAATTTATCGGTATTAGGTCTTCGAATACAATGTCAAAAATCAAGTTTTTCAGGCTAAATCACAGCTATTTTTTGTACCGTGAATCTTTTCAATCATGAAAAACATATAAGAATATGTGTAAAACAAATTTATTTTTTTACGAGAAAGTCTTTTTATTTAAAAATGTATTTTTTCCACTTCTTCTGAAAATAATTTACTCCTTATTGTGAAAAAAATATTTTTTTATTAACGAAATCAACCATTGACTTTTTCATTTTATTTTATTGTTATTTTTTCTTTAAGAGCAATTGGTGAAAGACCAGTTATTTACAGAGGTGGTTGTTGTAAATAATTGGTGATTAAAAATAGTCAAATCTATAAATATAGAAACACTTTATAATATAAAAAAGGCGGTAAAAAGTTTTTGATCATTTTTTATATTTCAAATGTTCATAAAAAACATTATAATCGGAGCTAAGGCCGAATATATTTTTAAAAAAAGATAAAACAATCCAAACAAAGATAATATTTTCACTGGTATTCAAATTGATGAAGACGATGCAACACCAATGTCTGGCTTGTTTCAGACTAAAAATTTTTTGCTGCACATTAAGAAAAAATGGGCAACAAAGTAAAGAATAATTTTGAAAACTTTAACATAAATTTAGATATTAATATCATAGAAAATTATGATCGTTGCTTGCTGAAATTTGCAGAGCGATTTCGCAATAAATTTAAAGATAAAAGCTGTATGACCCCGAGAAACGGAAATTAATGTCTTATTTACGCGATTTTACTGAATTTGATGAATTAAAAAAATTTATTTGCCCACAAAATGAATCCTTTAAGGATTTTTTATTGAAAAAATAACATGTGATGAACATTTAAGAATAGAATTTACGTTCACCATGAATGAAAAAAGCAATGAACATAATACATTTATCTTATAACCAGATATTAGATATGTTTATGATGACGAACCAACAGAATATCATAAACCACATAATGCGTCTGCATTAACCTTTATGTGCATACCGGAAATAAAATTTAGATTTGAAAAATTTTTATACGAATTATGTTCCATCGACGCAACTGCCAGTGGTGCACTTACATTCATAATGTCTCTACATGAGCAATACTTTAAAGATCAAGCAAAAAAGCATTCAACAGGTTGTTCGATAGCTGCACCTTTTATTGAAAAAACGTGTGCTCAAAAGAAGACAAATTCAAAAACGCCCAGAAAAGGGTTTGTTTGAGCAATATACGCCAAATCAATGCAATATTATGTAAGTTAAAAAACAGACACAAAAGCTTCTATTCAACATGAAAAGTTGACCAAAAAATTGTTTTTATTTGTGTTTTTTCATAATTTTTATTTGAATAAATTTTTTTAGCAGTTTTTCACTCAAGTTTTATAAAATTAAAAAAAAAATTATTTTTTAATTTTCAAAGCAATTTCGCTTTCAAAAATTGACGTATCATTTTCATAAATAGTTTAAAAAAGTTATTATTGTTTGGTAATTAAAAAATTGGTTGAAATATGTTCTTAATACAATTATAACTACTTACTTTACTTTATTTAGATTGAATTATGTAATTTAAAAGTTTTTTTTGTTTCTGATTTTGTCGTATAACACAATAAAACAGAATATAAATACTAAAAAATTGATCATATATTTAAGGGAGTATTTTACACTGATTGTGAAAAATTATCGGTGGCAATATTTATAGTAAATTTCTATTGATTATTTTCGATTTAAGGATAAAATGAATTTGGCTTTTTTAAAATAAAATTTATTGGATATTTAAAATATAAAAAAAGGCATGATCTAGAAAAACTAGCAGAAAAAAATGAAATAAAATTATTTGAAAAACACACTTTTCCAATTTACTTTATTCTGAAATAAAATTCTTAGCCAGTTTTGGAATTCATTAAGGGAATGTAATACATTTATATATAGTGTAAATAATAATATAAATAAGGTTCTTTTATTATTTAGTAAGAATATATTACTAACAACATGACTTATCAAAGTGTAATTACTCAGATAAATCTTATTTTCAGAAGTTTACTTTTATATTTAATTTGAGGCATACTAGTCGACAACATCTCGGGTGCAAAATAATCTAAATTGCACAAATGATGAGTTTTTTTAATGGTGTTTCGGTTGTACAACATTAGAAATCAATCCAGGATTTTTTGTTGATCTAGTTTTTTACATTTGCTTTAGAAATAAAAACAGAAACATTTTTAAGATTAAAAATTGAAAAAATATGAAAAAAATATTTGTATAAATCTGATATTTAAAATTTTTGATATTGTCCACAATTTTTATGCTTCAAATATACTTAAATTCCTAGAAATATTAAAACTTGCATTGAGATTATCATCGATGAAGTAAAATATCTTAGATTACGAAAAAGGTTCTAATTGATATATTATAGATTTTAATGTGCATTTAATTTCAAGAAAAATAAATCCAAACATATAAGTTTGATCTTTGATGTTCATACGACAGCATGTTTTTTCAAAAACTTCTTATTAAGAGTTAAGAAACGAGGAAAAAATAAACGCGATTTTAGATGATTTTGTATAAAAAAAAGACAACTATACTACATTTTGTTTTTTTCACACATATATGTCAATTTTATTAAAATTTTAATATGATAGTATATTTCTAACTTTCACATATTGCTAAAATGTTTATTGTTTCTTCTAGATCTGTTCTATAATTTCATCATAGTCATTTATGTTTTTTATCAAGTCTTTTTTCGTGTCATTCGCTGTTTGAATGATACCGTCTATTATTTTAATTAAAACTTGTGATTTTTCAGCCCAAACACCTGGTTCATTGCATATTTCAGTATTTTTTTCACGAAATTCATGTGTGAATTGATCATTTTCAGATTTTAAACAATTTTTTAAGTCTTCTGATTCTTTTACGATATTTTTTGTTACAGTTCTACTCTTTTCGATTGAAAATTTATATATCTCTAATATTTGTGAGTTGATGTCTATTGCATATACATTTATTTCATTGGCTATGTCAATGATATATGAAAGATCACTTATAAATTCATCTGCTTTTTGAGAAAATAGTGAACATTCTTCTAGAAATGAATTATTAGTGCAACTTTTCAAGAAATTTTTGTATGTATTATTTATTTTTTTGAACTTTTGTATTATTTCTGAAACTCTGTTTTGTACTTTTGAGAATTGATCCTTTAGGACGATCGTGTCATTTTCAATTGGCTTCTGATTACAATCAAACAAAAATTGGTCGTTTTGCATGGAATCGAAATGAGAAGCTGAAATATAGTTGATGCTTGAGAGTATGTAAAAAATGTACATTTTGAGGACAATAAAAGAAAATAATGAAAACATGTTTTGACAAATCAAAAATAGCTTACTAAACAAATTAATAAAAAATCAATATATTATCAATTAAGCAGAATTAACAATTAATAGCGTTTCTACATTCACGTTACATCATCACATTAATATTAATATAAATAAATTATACAAAATATGATAAATCACATAAATCTCTGTTTTTATTATGAAAAAAAATTAATGTAGTTTAATGAGCAATCTTGGATAAAAGAAAATAAAATATTCTTTTTTTTAGCATAAATATTATCTTTTTCGCTTATATATATCCATAAAAAACATTCATGCTTATGATAAGTATAAAAAGACAACCATTTCGCGTTTTATTTCACCAAAATAAAAAAAACATTTAAATGATTACTAATTACTAATTAATACGTCAAATTTGATCAATCAAATTAATTAGTATCTAAACGACCCAATAATTAAAAAAGTTTACTAACTTTTTAAAAGCTTAGTAGATAAAATTCTGACAATAAAGGACGATTTTTAATTTCAAAAATGCAAAAAGAGAAAATATTGTATTGGAAGTAGCAAATGTACCCTTTATTGCAAAGAATTTATAATTTTTTTTGAATGCAATGTCTTATTATACTATGTGGATTAACAAGATTAAAATAAAACCTGTACAAATAAGAAATAATCAAGTACAATTTTTCGTTATAAATACCAGTTTTTTTTCATTTTTAGACTATAAAATACTAAAATTTTATGATGTAAGAACTAGGTGCTGTTTATTTTTTATGTACTTGTTATTTTTACCATCATTTTCAAAATTTTCTGTACGTATCAAACAAAAAACAAAATATTTTTATAAAGGAGAAAGATTAAACCTGTAAAAATATATTTAAGTAATTTTGGATACAATCGAAGTATCAATGATTGAATTCAATTTTGTTTTTATGGTTGCCGTACTCGCTGGGTGGCCGAGACGAGTGGCGTAAACAGTAGGCATAAAGACAATATGGTAAAGTTTGTGATTTATATACGAAGGTGTCGGGTCATTACTGCGATCACCGTTATTTTTAGGCGCGTAACTTTCGTTTCGCTTGTCCTCATTTCCATCTGTGTATGGGAAACATGTTACTGCTTTTATAGCCCTGGTGGAGGTAGCTTTGCGAGGCAATTGTGGAAGGAAGCTTTTTCTGGAGGGAAGATGCTTAAGTTACCTTCAACACCAGAATGTGGTGGACATTTCACCACAAAGGTTTTGTTACAACCAGTTATATAGACGTAATTAATTATAAACTAAAGGTTTAATATTTGTAAGGAAAAGATTAGGTTGGCGGTTTTATTATTGTATTATTAGTAAGCAAATGTTTCTCTTTTACCATAATCTGGATATAATATTTTTAGGGGTGTATATAAATTAGATATTATAGGATAGGAATGTTTTGAAAATTGGAATAAAAAAAATAAAAAGAAAAAAAAACTGTCCATTAACTAAAATTTGAAAATCGTTAATTATCTTAGTTTTTAAAAACACATTATAGCATAATTATTAGACTTTTTTTTGAAGATAATTATCCAATAAATTTCAATATGTTATTTTTCTTCTTTTAATAAAAAATGATATGATTATCTGAGGTGCATATACCACCAAATAGTAACAAAATATCATTTTTTAGCTTGCTAATTAATACTGTTTTAAAAGAAAATTGCCATGAGTGTCTTTGCCTTCTTCCCACCAGAAAGACTGTAAAAATTATTTTTTTTACCTCATATAAATAATATCCAAGATAGAACAAGAAAAGAGAGTGAAACTGAAATATCTCCGAAGCTGGCAAAAATAATGTAATTAAAACAGATTTAAATATTGTAATTATTATAAAAATAACATCTATCATTATTGTATTCATATAAATTCTTCCTTTATAAATCTTTCACTACTTATTCTAGCCAGTTAAAGGTTCGTTTTCGCGATGTGATTACTTTATATATAAAATTGAGAAAAAACTATAAGATATGATAAAAAGACTCAGACTAATGATTATTTAACAACTAAAGTAAATCTTTTCAATAAAAAACTTATTGAAATCCAGTTAATTTTTATGTTAAAACAGTAATTTATACACAATGCAATGTAAAATTGAAAAAGAAACAGAAGAAATATATTTTTTTACCATTTAAACTGTATTTTTGCATATTTAGGAGCGCTACAAAGTGCATTTATGGTTTATTTAAGATTGAAAATGAAGTTTTGTTTAGACAAATGATAAATGCTTTTTCAGAAACGAAATATATATAAAATATTCTAACTTTAAAACGAAATATTCGATTCCATTACAGCGTCATAAGATTATTATAGTGTTTTTTTTATGGTTCTAATATCAATCATAATGTGGAATTTTAGTGCAAAATATTGGAAAAAACCCCAGAATAAATAATATTAACAAAAATAGCTATATAAAATCGTTTCAATTATGCAATTAAAGAAATTCGAAAAAAATTAATTTTCAAACAATGCATTTAATCATATTAAGACGAAGAACAAATCAATAAGCGTATAATATAGTTGCGTCACACATATAAATCATTTTAGGATAGCAGAATGTTTAGAATATTAGTAAAGTACAAGGTGCAATATTTTTCTGTCATCTCTTTTCGTTATTTTATATTTAAATGGAAATTTTCGTATAAAAAATTAAAAACTGTTTTTCATAATGAAGTATTAAATCTTTGATCGCTCAATTTTATTATGCTAGTTTAATAAAAAAGAATGTTTCTTTTTAAAGATAATGTTCTGGATTTATAGAGAATTTTTTCGCAAAATTTTCGTTGACTCTTTGCTTCTGAATATTTTTAAAAAACGAAAATATGAATCTTTTTTTTTCTGATGCTTTTTTTTAAGAAATTTATAACTAGAAAATTTATTCGGTCCACTTTTTTGTGTAATATAGTGATCAATCGAAAAAAAAACATAAAAAAAACCATTTAAAATCTTTTATTAGTTAAATGAAATATCATAAAACAAGAAATTGTTAAAAAACATAGAAAAAAATTGAAACAAATTTATAATTTTAAAATAATTATAAACTTTTATATAAATATCAAGATCAAATCTGATTAAACTTTTAAACATTATTTGGATTTTATTTTGTATTATATATAGTGCCTCTTATATTAAAATATTTATTTATTGAGATTGCAACCATATATTATTTTTCTAAAAGCGTATGCTTTTTATACAATAAAATTATTATACGGGTTTGATAATTAAGTTAAATTTTATCTCTAATAATCAAGTCCACATAAAGTTTTCAACAACTATCTTATATTTATTGTTCTGTCTTTTGCATTAAAAGTCTTTTATACAAAAAAAGTGGTTTTTGAGTTTGTTTATTACTGTTGTATATAAATAAATAATTAATTTTAAGTGTTATAACTAAGAGCATTATATGAATATTTTTTAACAAAATTTTTAGAAGTAAGATTTAAAGCTAGAAAATTTTTTAAAAACACGATTTTTCTAGCAAAAAATCTTATAGAAATATAAAATAATCATGATATAAGGTTCTAATAAGGTTATAAACATATAAAAGTTATAGTCGCAAATAAAAACTAGAAAGATGTTTTATCTATGCCTTTTTTTTAGATCAAATAAATTAAGATATATATTTTCTTACTATTTATATACATAGAGTGACTAGAGTCAAATCTGCACAATGTAAATATAATTCTTACAGATAAAAATAGTAATTTACTATATGGTATTTTTGCCTACGAAATTTTTTTCATTTTTACAATACTGTATATTCTATGTTAGAATATAAATTAAAATTTATATACCGACTTGGAATATGTTCATATTTATGAAAAAATTTGTAAAATCGTTTTTATGATATTTAGTCGGTTGTGTTTTAAAGCAGATATGCATCGTTCATTCGCTTATTTTTTTTGATTGTTTATATGCTTATTAAAATTATTTATGAATTTAGATTCAGAAAGACATCTTTTGCCGGTTAGTCTTTATAACACAAAATTCATTTTTAGAACAGTACTATATTTATCAATCAAAATCCATTATTAAAAGTTGGCTTTTTTATTGAATATTGTATTAAAAAATACAGAAGAAACATAAATAATTTTTCGCTCGATTAATGGATATTACTGATTTGATAAAACGGCAAAAGCTCAAATACGCAGATATTATCTTTACAAAAGAGACATTTTCAGCCATAAAAAATGTGGAAAAGTTTTTTACCATAAAAAAATCCAATATATAAAAGCGTTTTACAGTTTTTACGGTAATTACTTGTTTACATGTTTATAAATAGCATTAAAAAATGTTAAATACGAAAAAATATATTTTACAAACCTATAATGATTTCTGTATCTCTTTTTATATAATCATATTTTCCTTACATTAAAAAATTATAATTTATTTTATCATCTGATTTTTTTATGCACAAAAAAGATTGGTATATCAAAAAAAGCTTTTTTTATTAAATATTGATTATTTTAACTTTGTAATTTGCTATATTATTGGGTGATTGTTTATGCGCAATTTAATAATTATTTAAAAAAAATTTTGTGGTTAAATTCTCAAACCTTAAAAATCGCAGTTATTTTGTTTTTTTGATACAAACGTCTTTAGAAATCAATTGATATAAAATTTTAATAAAACAAAGCTAAAGAACAAAAAAAATGTAGATATAAAATCATAATGTTATATAGAATTTTGAAAATAGTATTTATTTTAAGAGAAAAACAGTTTCAAAAGTTTATTACTTTAAAATGACGATATATTAAAACAAACAAATTTAATTCGATTAATTAATTTTACTTCAGTTTGACAATTTTTATGTAATAAAGAGCAAACTTCCATGACAATATAGGATATTTATACATATTATTATTGAAATGTACAAATCAATCATTTTGGTTGATAATTGTCTATCAAGTCTAAGGCGAGCAGATTTTTGGTTGATGGTACCTAAAAACATGTAATTAAACATATCTTTATCAAACATGTTTTAAAAATATGCGATGATTTATTGTTTAATTTATTTTTTTTGCTCCAACACAATTTGATCCGACTCCGTTTCCCTTAATATGTTCCATATATCCTAACAAAAAAACCTAAAAAATAGATGTAATGAACAGAAAACAACAGAATGTGTTTATTCAAAGCTTCTGATTTATTAAATAAAAATTTAAGCTGTACTTTACATTTGATAGTGAATC
Source organism: Edhazardia aedis USNM 41457 (assembly GCA_000230595.3). Classification (NCBI taxonomy): domain Eukaryota; kingdom Fungi; phylum Microsporidia; family Culicosporidae; genus Edhazardia; species Edhazardia aedis. The sequence goes on from AFBI03000042.1 coordinate 340,296, forward strand.
TAGCCACATAAGTAGGTTTTTAATTAAAAAAAGTGCTAAGAATATCAAAACTTGTAATTTTTTCGAATTGATTGTCAAAAGGGTGCCTCTACTATAATAAAAATCACAAATTTTTCTAAAATATAAAATTAGGGAAATTTTTACTTTATATTGCGATTTGACTTTTACAAATATATTTGTTATTAAATTTTAAGAAATTCGATCAGAGTGAGCTATCAATTTATAAATGAAAAATTTTTATAGTATTTGTACTATTTGAAGATTATTTTAAAACACCTACTTATAATAAAAAAACAATATGTTTGATCAAAATTAATTGTTATGAAATAGATTAAAAAAATTTCGACAATAAGTAGAATGAAAACATAGTTAGAGTGTTTGTTAAGCAAAAAAATTTATAATATATCTAAACATATAGAATTTTTTATCTACACTTATAAAAATAAATACAATGTATTGTATACAATTTTTCAACACTTTATTGTATAAAAAAAAATGTCAAAAAAGTTATACTAAAAAGCCTTCAGATATGTATAAAACAGCAACTTATAACTGAATACTTTATAATATTCTTTTTTTGATCTTAATTAATTTTTATATATGTAAAAACTGTACATAAATTTTACAATTTGTTTGCTTGCAAATAATTCTCAATCATTCAAAGATAATATAACAAAAAATATATTTTCTGATGATCGCTATTTTTTAAAAAGAAACTAATTCTTATGTTTTGCCAAATTTGTATGCAAAACTATAGCTTCTGTTAATTTTAGATTGAAATCACAAAATAAAAACAAAATTATTATTTTTTATTATTACAATATATTACATTTTTTTAAGCGCTATCCGAAAATATTAGATTTCGTCGATTTATGTAATTGTAGATTTCTCATTAATCATCTTTTATTTCTAGCCTAATATAAAAAAAGACATTTTTTTGAGTTTAAAATGTTTAAAAACGTGGAAATGATTGTTGAACACACATTTTATGTATGAGTATTCACCCAGAAAAACTCTATTTCATTATTACAAACATTCATAAATATACAAAAATTAAATAGTTGTTGTGCTAGATATTATATAACAGTTTCAAAGGATTCGGTCTTTGATATTTTTTACAATAGAAGGCTCAATCGTACACTTTTCTGAAGTTTATAATAAATGTGTTGTTAATTACTAAAAATAATGATTTAATAAGTATAAAGCACAGATTTTACTTTAATGTAAGGTCAAACAAGTTATAAGCCTGAACACTATTAGAAATGTACGAAAGTACAACTTTTTTTTGCAACAATTTCGATATGCAAAATCTATTAGCATTTAGACTTGTTTGTCCATTAAAATTCATTTCTTTGTTATTTTTTTTACAATTTTAAATTTTTTGATTTATATCTTTTTTCAAAGCCTGTCGTTGCTTTAAAAAATTTTGTATACTTATATAACTTAAGCTAGAAAAAAGCTTTTAGTATTGCAGAATCCTTTAAATATTTTTTTTGTGCCTAAATTTGATAATAGAATTGTTTTAAATCTATCATTTATTTATAATTGTGGTTATTTGCAAATTTATTATTTTTAAAATCGAATGATTTACAATTGAATATTTTTTTATTATCATTTTTAGACAAGATTATCCTTATAGTAACAGCATAATTTTATTATAGGTTTCAATTATGATAATGTGGTATATACCAATACCCCATTTAATAGAAATGGTTTCGCAACAGTCCAATCAATAGCGTTAGTAAATGACCGACCTAATGATCACCACGTAAGAACTGTTGTCTCGCTTTAATCCTTAGAGCCATCCAAAAACCCTCCTTGCTTCCTATAAAAGGTGTCCTTTCGAGCTCTTAAGGTTTACAATGCGGGTGCAAAGGCACAAGGATACCAAGCATCCGGAGAAAGAACAGCGACTGGACTATCCCAGAAGGAACAAACCTGGAGTCAGAGCCTACCGTTAATTAATAAACATTCATCATTATATAGTCTTTCTTTTTGCCGTTAAGCTTCTATTTCACGCCGCACCAATGTATCACCATTAGAGCACGGCAGGTAACCATATCAAATTTTATTCAATTGTTTTAAATCGATTCAAATTGTATTAAAACTGCTTCATCATCAATCAGGATAGAATTACCATAAAAGAACACATAAAAAATATTTTTCCATTTTAAATGTTAGCAAACAGCTATATTTAAATTTTATATATTTTCTATTGTCATAAATTCAAAAAAGTATATCTAGACTAATTCACCAAAAATTAGAAATTAAATATTTCTGTGCTCATATTTAATACTTTAAAAAATTTCATAATCACAGACAAATGTGTTTAAGAAAAACAACGATAATCACTCTATTTGAATAAACAAAATTGCTAATTCATATGATATACACATATTATAATAAAAACTAATATATTGAATATTTATAAACATTTTTTGGGGTTTATGATTAAATTAGAATATATATATTAGATTCAAAAAATAAAAAAAGTCAGCTGACAATTCTGAAATACAAAAATTATTCTCAGAACTCTAAATTTTTGGTTTTTATAGGTTTTATACATCTTATTTCAAATAAAATCATATGTAATTCTAAAAAATTTGTAATTAAGAATTTTTGACTCCGTAACATTTTTCTTTGCAGAAAAATGTTTTTAAAGAATTTATTTCTTCCTAATGACACAAATATACATTTTATTTGCTGTAATAGATCCATTTTCTATTGCGATTGAATTTTTTAATAAGATAAATTTTTCATGTTAAATAATGAATGAAAACATATTATTTTTTACATAATAATAAGTCGAATATTAATTTAATTGCAAAGTTGATGTGTTGATATTTTTATTTCACAAAACTTTTGCAAAGTAAATTGCTATTACAGTGTGCTCGAAAATTATTTTTCAATTAAATGTATTAGAAATGTTTTAAATTCCAAGCGAAACATTAAATTTAGTGAAATTACCGAAAAATTGCATAATATAAAAAAAATAAATTGTAACAGGTATTTACATCAAACATAATAAATATTAATACTATTAAAAAAAGAAAAAAGTACTCGATTTACCAAATAAAAATCTATCTTATAAGATTGAATATGAAATTTACATACATTTGTAAAAATTTAATTTTTGAAAAGAATTGTTATTTGTTTTATTATATGCTTTAATATATATTTTTTCAATTTGGTATACATATCTTGCGCACAAAATAAGTCTTCATAATTTTTACAATTTAGTTGTACCGTCTTATATATATGAAAGTTTCCAGTGCAAGAAGTGTCATATTTTTAATCTAGTTAAATCTTTGTGTTATAAAAAAGAACTAACAGCATATATTTATCTGTATAGATAATTGTAGAACAGAAATGTCAAAATATATAGGCGTTACATTTACAAAAAACATATACCATTTTTACGCAGAATTGCTCTCTAGTTTTTTTTGTTTGTTACCTTTTCTACATTTTTCTTTTGAAATAATTGAATTCTTATCAAAGTACAGGCAAAAACTTATCCTTTACATTATTGAATGTTTTTTTGAAAATTAGCATATACAGATAAATGATTTTTGTGACTGTAACTAGTCACGTGTATTGCGCATAATCAAAAAAAACACAGCAAGAACACAAAAATTTAATTTTGATATGGAAGTTATATTTGAAACAAAAGCAGAGCAAAAAAATCTAGACAAATTATAAAGAGACGAATTTTTTCTAATTCCTCGCAGAATGTGTAAATACACAAAGTTTTAATATTATGAATGCATATAAAATCTTTTAAACATATATTAAAATAAATTTTAACAAAAATAATCACATTCATAGATGAACAAAAAATCAAACAATAAAAACATTTTTTTATATAAAATTATCACATACATTTAATTTTAAAACCAACCTCTAAAACAAACAGTTATAAAACTGATACGCTATTATACATACAATTTATGTAGTTGTGATTGAAAATGAAACAATCTGGTATTATCGAATACAATAAACTGCTAAAAACATTCAAGTTGATGTATAGCTATAAAAAACACATTACAAAAGAGTACAAAAGAAACATTTAAATGCGGTAACTTCGTAGTACATTTGAATGATAAAATCCTACCATATTCTTGAAAAAAAATTTATAACAATATATATTTTAATACCTAAATCAAAAACCTTTTTTTACATACATAGTATCAAATACTATAATTCATGTATATTTTTAGAGTCCATTGATATTTGTAGTTTTATTATTATAAAGAGCAAGATTATCATCAAAAAATTTTAGATACTAAAAAATACTAGCTATACAAAAACATAACTTCTATATTGTATTTTTTTTATTTGGCTACTCTTTGTATGCAATTTTTTTAATTTAATTAGTTATATAAAATATTCAATATTTCTGTCGCAATTTTGTGTTTTTAAAATTTTTATGTTTGACTAACGGAAAGATTTAATACTGCAATACGTAAATCACAAGGCAAAGATCTAGGCGATAAACTCAACCGATTTAAATTCTGTACTTTATGTTTGTTGAAACATAGCTTTAATTGGTATATGAAAGGTGCGCCATTTGCCAATTTGATACTGTAGGAAAATATAATTCCAACATTGATAGAGAGTATATTTTTCTGCGAAAAATAGCTTTAAAATTTATTTGCGTTGCGCTTGTTAATATATTTCTATATTTATGATTATGGAAAGAAAAATTATCATTCATATTGTTATTTTTCATAAACTTATAAATGCTTTTATACCTTGAGGTAGCTATTACGTTAGTATTTTCAATATGAAAAATATACAAAAAAACACAGAAATTTGTTCAAAATATAACAAAATGAAACAAAATTGAACCGTTGATAGTTAGATATATTTCCGAATAAAAACCCACATAAACACAAGTTTTGATGCTACTGCATTAAGTAATACAATAATACATTAATTATAAATTGATCATTCCTTTCTTATTTTTATTTTTAGATAAAGTAGACGACCTTTCAAATAATGGCCAAAGAAAATACCCTTGGAACTTATAAAAATGAAATAACGATTTTGCTGGCGAATGTGCGTAACCAGATCAGTCTTTGAAAGACAGCATAAAGGAAATTATGTTTTTGCATGTTTGAACTTTTTTTTTTCAAAAAATAATCTTCGGCGTTGTTGGAATTGGCTTCTGGAGACATAGAAAACGAACGACTATAGCTTTTCTAGATTTTATAATACAATATTTATAAGTATTAAGTTATAGCTCAACGGATAAATCAAATTATCCGCTTTTAGTCTTATCAATCAAAAATATGATTTCTTCTACATGAGATTTAAATCTGATTTTTAATCAATATTTATAAACAAATAAGTTTGAGCCTAAATAAACAATTTTTTTCATCTGTCAGCTCTCATTCAATGTGCTTGCAGCACAACAGGCATAATGAAATAAATTTGACCTAAATATTAATTGCCTTAGTTGCATATTTGGATCGCAATAAAGATAAAGTTTGATCTTTTTGGGTATTTCAATAAAAAATTCTATTTGTGCGATTAGCTTATTTTTTGACATTTTATATCTATTAGATTATTGGATTAAAGTTTTATCTATTTATATTGATAGTTTTGACGTTATGATCAAATTGATATGATTTGTTAATTTTGATCACTAAAAGGCTTAAATATAGCCAGTTAAATAAATATAACGAGTTTCAAATCATCTCTTCATTTTTAAACAAAAAAAATAACTGCGAAAAGTCTGGTCGACCAAGAGGTCGTCCCAGATCATACAACAGCCTTTAAGATCGGTTTGCTAATTTATAAAAATAATCTCCTCAATAGATATTTAATTTGACAAAATATGTGTTAATAGAATTCAATATTTTGTTTGAATGCATATAGTCACTGTAACAAATCAATAATAAAAGTATAATTTGCAACAGTATATATTGAAAGTCCTGTTTCTGTATCTTTTTTATTATAGAATTAACATTTTGTATGTTCTTAATTTTAGGTCACTGGTGTATGACCAGTAAAAATTTTCTTATATAAAATTCTATGATATATTTATGGTTTATAAATAATTAAAACAATTAAAATCCAATTTTTTGATATCTTCCTACAAAAAATATATTTAATCAAGAAAACTCTAGCAAAACAACGTAATCGTCATCAAAGTAAATGTCAGGACTATACTTATAAATATATTTTTTTTCATGTAAAATAAGCAAATATTACACTGTAATCAAGACTGTAAATACAGAATTCTTAAAAAATTAATATCTTTTTTTGCAATATTAATGAATTTGTCATACCCTGTCAAATTTTAAAATGATAAAATCTATAAAATCTAATTTATTATAGCACAATTTTGTATCCAGCAAAACAAAATTGTAACAATCAATTATTCATTGCGATCTTTTCTATCGAACATGTATGAAATTATTAAATATCTATTTAAAAGTATATTAATTATTATAAAGCGTCATTATATATATATATATATATATATCGATATACATCGCAGTATCATACAATAAAAGGCAAAAAATACAAATTTTTTGATATTTAAAAGTGCTCGAGTGTTGAAAGTTCTTTTCTACTATGAAGAATAAAATTAAAATGTGCTTTGAAAGCTAGTGATCGCATTACTAGTGTTTTTATTATAAAAAATTCTAATTTCTCTTATTATTAATAAAAATTATAAAAGAATAAATTTAATAATTTGTGAGACAAACTTATATTTTACCAAAAAATAATCAAATAAATACACCAGTAATTTGAAAAGATGCAAAGCTCAGATATTTGCTCGAAAGCTTTCATTAACAAACTGTAAATTAATTTAAATGTTAATTTTTAAAGCTTTGTTTTATAAAAAAGTAAATTTTTTTAGCTAAATTAAGCAAATGAAATTAACATTGTATGATTTTTGAAAAATACAAATAATGAAAACAAAAATCTAATAAATTTTTTTTTAAAAAAAATTATTGCATATAATATATTGTCATGTTATCAATTCACATTAAAATTGCCAAGTTTTCTCTCTTTGTAAATATTTTTAATAAACCATCTAGTTTAGACGGCCAAGTATAACTTATTCATCAAAAACGTACTGCTACAAAAACTTGTGAATAATGAAGGTTTTTATAATAGTAAAAATGTTAGATATATATAACCTAAAATAATAATTTTTTGAAAGTTGAATTTTTTTAATTCGTCTGAAATTCTTTAACACTATTGCATTTATTTTTCGTTCGCTAAATCCTTTTTTTTTTATCATGAAATATACTTTATTTATTTTTGAGACTATTACAATTGTTTTCCGACATTGTTATCGCAGTTTTTGCGTCTTCTGATCAGTCGATCAAATCTCTAATTGATTGATATGAATTTCGTAAATATTCACTTTCATGATAAATTTTAAAATTACTTTATCTATAATTTGTCATGGAAAATGCTATATTTTTTCGATTTTTCACATTTTTTATCTAATTTCATCTATCCAAAAATTTTTTTAAATTCTATCTTTTTATCCTATACGAATCATACCATTACGATATACTTTAGGTTGGATGTACGGGATCGACCTCTCGTTCTTTCCGACTTGTTACTATTGAATGTAGAATAGTTATTAAAAGAAATAATCGAAACACGGTAAACTATATTTATTGAAGCTATTTAATCTTTTTCCTTGATCAGAGGAACCATCCAGTTTTTGAACAAAACTGTCAACGATCAAAAAATCATATTTCATGTGTAATCTCGATAATATGCAATAGTGAAGATTAAATTTCAAGATAAAAATGACGAAGCAAACAGGCTTCAATATACGAAGAAATACGGCATTCACAACTCTTTATCTCAAAAGAAATATTTTTGCAATATTTATCACAGTGTTTTTGCGATTTTAATATTACAAATGATTTTTCTTTGTTGTTCTTTTTTTTGAAATGATCTGTTTACTCATCAGTAATTGATTTTTGTTGTTTTTTTAAAAATCTTTTGCTTCCTAAAAAGCGAAAATACTGTTTATAACTCGCATGTCGTGGTTCATGATAGTCAACGTCAGGTATAGTTAGATCTTACGTCGATTTGCTCTTTGACAACCTTTCATGGCTGATTTAATTAGAATTACAGATTATCGTTGATTTGTAAGGTAATTCTTTGGACAAATTTTTAGTTCGATTTGTTTTATGATGATGTTTTACCCAAATTAGTGCTTTTTAAGAATTTTTCAAAATATCTAGCGATATTCTGCCGTCATTAATCAGAGACAGGTTTCCTGGGTGCTTTAAATATTTAAATTCATTTTTTGTTTACATATTTGGAATCATTAGAGATGTTGATTTAAAATGTTGCCAAATTCGGTTTAACTTGTGAACCAATAAATAATAGTGAGTATGTAGAAAACTTTGTGGTTTTTAGGTGTTTTAAAAAGCGTAAAATTTATCTAACTTATAATCAAGTGATGCTATATTGATAAAATTGGACCCAAACAAAATACCGCAAAAATTGATGTATTTTTTATTGGTTTTTTTACATGTTTGACAGTTAAAGTATTTTAATAATCTCATTGGTGTTATTAAACAAATTTTATTTGAAATAATGATTTTCTAAGGTTTTTACTATTTTTTGAAATTTTGGATGATTTCAAATCTGTTGGAAATTGTATAGGAATTCTGACGCTTTATTGCTCTAATCATTAATTTTCAATTTTACTATTTCACTATTTGCCGCTTTTCGTTTTCAAAGTTGTTGTTATTAAGATAAATATCATGTAAATTTTTGTATTTTTAACATAGCTGGTGTTTAAGTCTGCAAAATCTCCAGATTTTAAATATGTTTTAAATTATAAATTCTTATAAAACTGACTGCTGCTACGTTATTTTCGTTTTTAATATACACATGTTTATATTTGTATTTGGGGTGCAATATCTCCATTAACAAATTCTTTTGTTCATGTGACAGTTGTTATTATATTGGCATTACCTGTTTGAATTGTATTTTCAGATGAAATCGAAATGTCTGAAGTGTTACAGCGCCTTTAACTTGAAAAAAGTCTCTTCCTCTGTTATAGAATAATAAATCTCTGATTTTGAAAACTTGAAACTAATGATTCTAACATCACCAGATCTCTGGATGGGTATTGCTGCACTGGAAAATTCATTAGCCTTAGATTCATGATCGAATTTCTCGTTAAAATCCGGTATCTGAGTATTGAATATTAAAGTGCTTAGATTTTGTGAATTATTTATAGATAAATTAATAAATATAAATTATATTCGATTTACTTATCGCATCGAATATTATATGATATAAAACAGAATTTTATCTTGTTATATTCAATCTATAGAATAAAAAGGACAATTTAAATAAATTAATAATTAAATTGATCATCAACAAAAAATATTGAAATTATTTTAATCTATAATATTGTTCTCATTGATATTATAAATTTGAAATTGAAAAAAATGTCAATTGAAAAAAAACGATTCTTACAAGAATACGCAAAAAAATATATGGCCATCAATTATATATACATGGTTATAAAACATTTTTTGATTGTCATTTTAAATTAAAATATCTAGTATACAATATTGATGATTTTTTGATTTTTTATATCGTTTAATTTTCCATAGATTTTTGCTTGATCTGTTTCTCTCGAATCGATACAAACGTTTGATTTTAGTTTTCCGCATTGCTTTAATATTTTTTCTGTTTTGTTTTCTTACATAAAGTGAAAAACTGTTCACAAAATCAAGATTGAAATCTAATTGTTGGTTCTTTCCAACTTATAATTGTTTAAGAAGTTGAATCTTGAAACATCTGGTTTCGATCCTTTACTAATGATTATATGTATCTGCTGTAATATTTTTAAAATAATAAATTTTTAATTTTGCAGTAAATATAAATTCTATTTATTGTTAGGACGTAAAAACAATTTAAATGTAATTAAATTATTCTATCATAATTTTTTTTGCGTCAGAATGTTATCTAAGTACATTTTAAAGATGATATAGATACATAAAAAAAATGTTCATTGCCTTTCGAAAAGTCAGAGGTGGGTTCGATAGCCCGAAATGCATGCGACTTAAAACTTAAAGTTTTTGGAAATCAAAATATTGTTTAAAAATATTCATCTTCTATATAGGAATGGCTAACATCATACTAATATAATTTTATTTGTAAAATACACTCATTTTGTTAGTTTTTTATCAATTCATTAATTTTAGGAGTACAGATTGTTGAAGGTCTTTTTATCCGGTTTAAAAACGTTTTATAGCATATTAAGTGCAGATAGATCATTTTTTGTTTTAAAAGAAAGCAGGATATCTATTAAATTTTTGTATACTGTAAAGCATCTCATTATTAATCAGATCTTGTAAATTTTGTTTTGCTTTCTGAATTAATTTTATAGGAACTGGATATTAAAGATTTTATTATCATTTTTTGTGTTGTAAATTCTATCTCGTATACATTTTTAATCATCTATCATTTTTTTCTTTTCATTATCATATTTTTTAGCAAATTCATTTTTTAATTGAAATTTGTTATCTAACATTAATTGTTTAATTTCTTGCTACCAAAATTTGTTTTTTTGTTATTTATTCGTGATGGAAGCCACTTTATTTACCTAGATCTTGTTTTTCATACGAAATTTTATTAAACCGCCACTAAATCAATTACGATTTTAGCAAAATTCTTCATAAGGAATTCTATCCCAAGAATAAAGATATTCCCAAAGAGTTATAAACAATATTTTTTAGACTAGCCTACATTTTTACTCTCGGAATGTGTAAAATATAATTGTTTTTTTATCAAAAATTTCTTTTGTTTCTTCTTTAGGAATTAGTGAAATTATTGTATTCCTCAGTGTTAATATCTTGGTTTTAATTTTTTAAATAATTAGCACACATGATAACGATGTTATGAAAAAAACCAGTATTTTTTTTATCATCAAATACTATTCATCTATGGTGAATTTCACTTAAATGTTTTTCTGTTCAATATCAACCACTATCATAAATAGTGTTATTTTAATATTTTTATATCTTTAACTGTCAGCGGTGAACATTTCGCACTTCATTCATGATATTTCTTATAAATACTGCAGTATTTTAGTACTTTTGTGGCCTTCACATTCTATGATTCTCCTCTTTATCTTTGAAATTTCTAAATCTTCTCTGTAAATTCACTATAGTCATGTGTTATTATTTATTTATATTTATAAATAAATTGCATTTAAGTATGAAAAATTACTTTGCTTTTCCAATTTGTTCTGTTTACAAAAAATAAAGTAAAACCATTTTAAAACCCTGTTTTTATTTTTATATTTTTGAGCTAAATTGTTTACAATTTGTATTAATTTACACTTCTTTAATTATTTCCAAATAGTTTTATCTTTTCGTTTAATTAAATTCATACTTGTGTGAAAGTTTTGGGTTTATTGTTTCTTTGTCTTTTGCTGCATATTTTCATTAAAGAATCATGTAAAGTCTTTATTTTTCACATACAATTAGTCGCACGATCGACAGTTACTTATGTTTAATTGTAAATACGATACTTTGAGAGCCGTTCCGTTGTACACTTACAAATTTCTGCTTTTTCTATTAATTCTATTTTCTATTTTTTTATCGACTATTTCTAATTCATTGTGTATGAGTTGTTTAATATTTCATTATTAAAGTTTTAATTAGTCGAAAAAAATATGTAAATTTGCATTTTCACTGCTATTTTCATCAGATAATTAAATTTTGTTTTTTTTCTTTTTTTTCATCAATATGCTCTTTTTGACGTATTTATATATTAAAATTATTAGATATATAATAAAAAATTATCAAATTTACAGTATTTTGTTTTAATCAGCTCGTATGAAACTGCTGAGCGTGGTTTCATCCAGATGTCTCTTCTCCCTTATTTTTTAAATTGAACTAATTTTACTTGTTTTAAAATCTATTTCCGCATTATTCACATATGTTTTCGCTTTTTTTACTCCTTCCAATTTGTCGATCTAATCTAATTTTGAAATATATGAATAGCTTAATGAACCACCTTCATGTTGCAATACAAAAAGATGCAACAAAAAATGCGCTAATATTTAAAATAAAACACATCACTAATTATTAAGCATTTACAGTAAAGAAACAAAGGCTTAAAATGATAAATATGATTTGTAAATTTTTAAATATTTTTCCTTTATTTTAAAAATATGTTTTATATGAAGAATATTTAAGTCATTGTTCACAAAAAACATTTTTAATTATGTATTAAATTAAATTCTTGATACCTTCTGTGCATATTAAGATAATGAAATCTATAAAAATATGTACCTAAAGTGGTCATCAAAAAGTCACAGTTTAAAAGAAAAAGATCATCAAAATCAGAAACATAAAACATTGTAGATTAAAATTAGTGTCGCAACTTATGAAAACAAGATTTTTTTTGTTTTTTCTTTGCATAATATTTTTATTTGCAATTTTCATATTTTTTATTTTTAAAGGTCACGATGTATGTCTAATAGCAGACGATTTGCTCTTTACCATTTAAGACTATACTATAAACATTTTTTTGCGTTTTTTCAAATATATTTTTGTCTTTTTTGTTTGTTTTATTTGAATATCACAATATTTATATGGTATGAATATTGATTTTTTATAAAAATTTTTAATACCATAACAGAATGTAAGCACTTTATTATAACCAAATCACGGATTCGTTATATCAAAAAAATGAAGAACTAAGTTGATAATTTTGAGAGGATTCTGAAAACTAAAAAGTCGGTCGGTCTTGAACGATTGCGAACGATAAATTACATGCAGAAAGCTCTTTACAATATGAATATGCTGAGATCAAGGCATCGTGCTGTCTACCATCAATTGATGCATATAATGAAAAGGCTAACAACTATTTTTGAAAAGAAACATATCCTGGTTTGTTATTATTAATATATCAATAGATATATTTTTTATTTTTATAAAATATAAAAAATGCAAACCCATTATTTTTTTAGTTTAGTTTCTATACGTCTGAATCGTGTTACAGCAAGTCCGCATATAGATATACACTATTGTGGGATGTATCATATAAATAAATAAGCGGAAGAAATAATACACCTCGATAAAGACATTATTAAAGTTATCTACAAAGATCATATATTGATTCTTTACTTTTTTCGATTCTTTTTAACACGTTTATGCTTTCTATGACTTCATATAATGGTGAAACAAGGAACAGAGGTACCTCAGAGAAGTCAAGAAAGGCTATATAGACGCTAGAAATTAAAAAATCGAAACACATGCATTCGATTTTAATAAATTTATTTATATAAATATATCCCCTTTTATTACTCTGATTATATCGACTTTCAATAATGTACGACAGTGACAATACCTTTTTCTGTCCTATAAATATTGTATCAACTTAAAAAAAATTTTAAAATAGACTGTGTGTGACAATAACATTTAAATTGCCAAGAATTATTTTAGACTTATTATATCGTTATATAGGTTTGCTTTATTATACAGTGAATCATGATTACTAGAAAAATGTAATTTTTTGTACATACAAAACCTTGTTTATATTACTTTGATTAAGAAATATAAATATATTTCTGCTCGCATATGTACGAATATATTCAAAATTTATATATTTTATTAGACTAAATACATGCGAGCTAATTTTAAATTTTAAACGTCTCAGAAGTATCTTTTTTTTATATATAAGTATTCTGTGCTTTATTTGCTGATTCGAAGTTAAGAAAAATTATATTTGAAATGAAAGAAATTATAAGAAAATTTTATATAAGGTTCAAACTTAAGTAATATGATCTAAAAAATGTTTTTTTTCATTGATACACCTTTTATAGTATTAATTTTTTTTAAGGTATTATATGATGCTTATGATTTTTATTATAATTTAAGCAACAAAAAGTTTTTTATGTGTTCTCAAATCTCGTTTTCAAAATTCTTATCGTTTGTACTCGAATCGATGAGTTTAAAAAGTATTTTATCGTAAAATCAATTTTACTGTGTTTTCCTATTTTATTAAATCGTACAAAATTTTGTAATAGAAGAACCTTCAATATATAGCATAAATCTAAATTTTCAAAAAAACGTAATTACTTGGTTTAAAATTTGTTACAATGCGAAGGTTTTTCTTAAAACAATGCGTCTTTTTTAAAAAAATAGCTCTAAAACACTAAAAAGTTGAATTTGTTTATAATTTTATAATGGTATTGAATTTAAAAAACAATAATTTTTTTATAAACTATTTTGCAATTATTGTTGATTTATTTGGTGCGCAAGTTATATCTAAGTCGCTAAAAATGGATAAACAAAAAAAATCTTATTCGCTTATTTCATATTTTCATAATTATTTACAGTTGCATATATTTTTTAATTCATAAATCTTTAAAATAAGTTTAAACACCGTGAGGAACAAAAGCATTCATAAAATTTGTGTTTTTGATATTGGTTCTATTCAAATGAGTAGTAGTTCTATTCGATCAGACTTCTACAATATGAATATAAATATATATCCTAATAACAAATATATAGTTTAAACTTATTATATTGCTTATATAGTCTTTAGTTGAAAATCACATACTATTAGATTAATTTTTTTTCTTTACAATACAAAAATTTGTTCTAAACTAAGTTTAAGGTGGTTATTTTATTATAGAAATTTTTACTATTTATGATTTTTTTGTCTATCACATTCGATTGGATGATCTGAGACGAAATCTTTGTTAACCAGAGTTTTGCAGATATTATTATTGTTAAAAATGGAAGAAATGATTTGAAACTTGTTATATTTTTTTATCTGTCTTTTTTTGAGCCTTTTAGTGATAAAATTAAACTAATAATATCAATTTGATCACACGGTCTTAACTAACAATCTAATAAGTAAACATTTTATCCAATAATTTCACTGTTATAAAATGTCAAAAAATTCAAACTTAGCGCACAAATAGAATCATTTTATTAAAATACTAAAAAGAATTAAACTGTATTTTTATTGTGATCTAAATATGCAACTCAATTAGTTATACATTGATATAATTTTAAAGTAAACTTATTCATGCGTTGACTATAAAGTTCTTTTTTGTAATTGCTTTACTTTTTATGATTTTTTAGTCTATCACATTTAGATTAAAAAATAATGATTTCTAAATTCATAGAATATATGTTGTATTTTAGATATAACACAATCCAGCAAAAATGTATAAAACTCAATACAAAAAATATACATCTACAAATTTTGAAAATTTTATTGCCGTAAGTCAACGGGGATTGGTTGACAAGCTTGCAAAGAACGTATAAAGACAATAAAGGTGTGTGTAAGTGGTAGGAAGATATTTATGTCTTTTTTAAAGCTGCCTGAACCAGAGTTACGCCTGCTGGTTGGGTGAAGCTGATTTATGTTACCTTTACCTTCATGCCTTGTTGTATCCATTGTTGTTTAGGGTTTTATTATTTTTATAGAGGACATGGAGGTAAAGTTTGGAGGTAAATACTATATAGTAAGGAGGGATTATGTTTTAGAAAACCACGACAGTTATCTTTGGTGTATGTGGTACTGTTATTTACCACATTTATATATCCGATTTTCATTATTTTTTGCTCTAATTTTTTGCCTTTATTGATACAATTATTATTATTATATTATATTTGTCGATTTTTTTGTTTGTGTACTAATTTGGTATACTATTTTGTAAATTTTTACATAAAAAAATATATTATAATTTTATATAATATTATATTGATTTTGATATATTTTGTAGATTTTCACCAAAAAAAAAATAATTATTTTTATTTTATTCTAATTTCCACATAAATTTTTTTTGACGAGGATTCTGTGCTACTATATTATATAGGATTCGGTGTGTTTAGAATCGTTTGTTATGGTTTTAAAGATCTTCGTGTTTAAAAATATTTTGTATTTTTCGTGGTAATTTTATTTTTAAGTTATTTATTATAGACTATGCAACACAAATATTGCATTAAAAAGACATTTTTTTTAATTTGATTAAGAAAATTTTTATTTTTTACTTACTTTGTCTCTTATCATATTAGTTTTACTAAAATTAAGGTTTTTTGAAATAGCAAAGTTTAAAAGAATAAGGAAAACCCAATGAAAATAACATGAAAATTTCTTTGTTTATTAAAAAAATATTTTAAAAATGCAATCTTTCTTTCCTAACTGCTCAAATCTGCGAAAATCGCTGTTTTTTGCAAATTACAACTTTTTTAGAAAAATTTAATTTTTTATTGCTAATTGGGGATTCTAATAAGATATTTTCACATATTTACTTGTAAAAAATGAAAAAAACGTTTAGAATATACTAAAAATCACAATTAAAAAATCCTAAGTTTGAAATAAATACAATTTAAATTATAAATTCGATTATAATCTCAAATTTTTATAGATGTTTTCAATATTTTTCCCTTGTAAAATTTAAATTAGTAAATTACCGAAAATAAAAGTAATACAAAAAATTATAAAAATAAATAACATGTAGTTAGAAATTTCAAAACTCAAATTTATTGTTAAACATCGTAAAGTTATTTATTTTTTTTGTCATCTATAATAAAATACTCAAATTGCTACGAATAGCAACGTTGATTTCAATCAATCTATTCAAAATATAATTTTTACAATTCAAAAAAGTAGTTTTTAGAAGTCAAAAATTTTATTTTCTATATTCGCTTTTTATAGTTTTTAAAAATTACGCTACGAAAAATTTTGCTGAATTCGAAAATTCGTTTTTCGAAACTTTGTATAAATCTATATAAACATAAACAATACATTTGTTTTAGCAAAATTACAGAAAGAACATTTTTATAAATGATAATTCTATATAATCTATTTTTGCACAATATACAAAAAAAATTATCACAGTTAAATCATAATAAACTATTACCAAAATTATTTACACTCTTTTCTATTTTTTATTACAGTAAAAAGTACTTTTAGTGCTTAAATAATTGATTTTTTAGAAGAGAATTGTTTTAACAAAGTATTAAGCGAGATCTTTATTTAATTGCATACATGATACAAAGACAATAACCTAATTTTTTGGAACCAAATATTGTGCAATGTGATATTAAAACATAAATAAGGGTCAATTTTGTTTAACTACCCAGAAAACATCTGAATAAAATTCATTAAGGTTAGTCGGTTTCGTAAAAGAAATCATGTAATTTTTTAACTGCAAGTATAATTAGCCATGAAACTACGTCTACACAAATATCAATAAACAACAGAAGATTGATCAATAGGATACAAACAAAATAAAAATGACGTTCGGAAATATACCTGCCTTACAGTGACTTCAGTATTGCAATATAATGAAAGCTTCATAAATTTGTTGCAAATTATATATTAAAAAAAGCAAAAAAAGTGTCATAGGCAAGTGCCATGTAATGATTTACTATCGCAGAAATAAAATCTAATATAAAAAATTGAATAAAAATGATGATGCTGTGGTTATTTAATCATGAAAATTTCGAAATGGCGTTGTTTTTGTATTTTTCCTGAATGTCAACTTAGTCTTTATTATAAATAATTATATATCTGAAACGACATTTTTTGCTTTTAACTGCTCATTAAAAGTGAAAAATAATACGCACTGATCATTCTAGATTTAGAAATATTTTTCGCTAATATTTCAGATTTATTAGTCGGCTTACAGAAAGATTTTTATTTCAAAAATTTTTTCATACCAGGTGTCTTTTATGGTATGCTTACATTTTAGTATTCTTTTCTCTGCTTTTCTCTAAAATTACACTCTTGGGAAAGGATTAGTTAACTTTTATGATCGAATTAAAAGCATTATCATATGGAATAATATTGTTTTTTTGTTTTTCTTATTATTATTATTCCTAACTTTAATATACGAAAGGCACACTTCAATAGCATATTTACATTTCGGATTTCTTTTATTGCATTTCCCTGCTTAATCTCAGAAAAATGCAGCAGCTCAATATGATTTATATTTTCCTGAAATGTACATAATATTGCGGTATCGATCGGAAATTCATATATTTTTAAATATAATTCAATAAAAGAATTGGTTTTACTTCTATTATAACATGCATAATTATAATTTTCTTTAAATTTATTATTTTAGAAATTGAAAGATTATTATTGTTTGTTAAATAATTCTTATTTTAAATATGCATGCTTGCATAG
>AFBI03000042.1:363288-373399 GCA_000230595.3 Edhazardia aedis USNM 41457
CAAGATATTGGCGCTTCTCATAATATGAATTTTATAAAAATATAGAAAAAACAAACTTTAAAGAGTAAAAATTAACTGATAATGCTAAATAGCACATGTTTTGAACGCTTCTTTTATAAAATTTGTACTCACATATATTTATAAATGGAATTCATTGTTCTTCGTATTTTTTTATATATATTTTATGCAACATAATGTATCTGCTACATAACAGCCATATATACATTGGCTTTGTACACTTTTTTTTTGTGTATAATTTTTTTTATAATGATTTTCGCTAAATTAATTTTAGAATCTCATTAGAAATTAGATTAAATGTTTGTTATGTTTGTTTGTTTCTTCAAAACACAATATTGTTATCAATGTAAATTTAACATTGTTGCGACTTTTTTAAAATAATATAAAGACATTTTCGCAATATTTTTGGTCCAGAACGAATAAAAAAACATTTTTTTATGAAAAACGTCATATTCATCATAAAATCTGTTAAAAATGCTGTCAAATTTAAGCTGATTGTTTCTGATAAAAATATTGTGTTATATCAATCATTGGCAAAAAATTTTTTTCTAGTAATTATAGGTTACAAAAAGATCTTAGAGACATCATAAGTTTCAAAAAAAAAGTTTTTGACTCCTGTAGTCTATAGAAATTATACATTCTTTATCAATCTTGTTAATTAGGAGCGCCAAACTTGATATAGAAATGCTTACATCTATAATACACACGTCTTAATAAAATTTTTGAGATTTTTTAGTATTTTCTACCTATTTTTTATGCTTCAAAATTTCTTTGTTTTGTTTATATTGCATTACTATAAAATTCATTCAAAATTTCTTGATTTAACTGCCTAAACTTTTTATATTTTTTTATTTTTTAACATGTATATCATTAGAATTTCTACTTCTATTGAGTCAGCTTATATTTTGTTTAGAAAATTTCTAGTTTTTCAAAAAATCTACTCAATACGCTATTTTAGCTACAATTGATGCATAGATATACATAGAGACTATTATATTACCTACATGGTCTTTTTATTTGAATGAAATAATAGAATTCGCTTTTAATATACAATTTGCTCTAGAATATTACAGATGCAAAGTTTCTGAAAAATACAAAGTAAAAGTACTTTTTTGTTTAGATTTTTAAATTTTTTATCTAAATTTTTTATATTCCCGCTTTGATAACCATAATATTCACTATTACAACTCGTATTTCCTTAATTCATTGACCTCGGCTTTGGTTTTTTTAACAAATATATTGATTTGAAGATACTTATAGCCTCAGTATCAATCTTCATATTATTTTTCTATCATTAATAAAAAAATCTTGTAGGAATGTAACACATTCATATCAAATTTGATACCTAAAACTTACAGTTGTTATAAAAAAATGTCATGATAACACCTTATTAGATACATTAATTTGTATAAAGGTTTACGAATGAACCATTATTGCTGATTGGTCTGATAACGAACATCTTGAACAAAAGTGACATGTTGGCAATATAAAGCCTTATGTTGAACATTTATGTGTACTCAAAAACAAAAAAAATGTTTATCTTTTTATTTTGCTCCGGTACAACAAGCATATTCAATTCTTAATTTTTTACCGCAATTTTTTTTGTATTGTTTTTTTCAATTTTTTCTTTGTTTTTACGAAGCGAAAACTTTATTTTTCTGGTATTTTCTGGTGTTGTCTTTTAACATATTATTCAAAGTATACAGATATGTTTGTAATAGTGTAATGTAAACCCATAAATAATTTTATAAAACTTTTAAAAATTCCGTCACACACTTCTATTTGAAAACTTATTTTATATTCTTTTTCACGTTTATATTGTGTCTAAATTGTTCTATATATAATAAGAAATCGTGTGATTTTAAAATAATTTCCACCATCTTCACAACAAAATGACATCATAAACCTGTAATAAAACATTTTATTATTTTTTTGTATTCATTCTTGAATATTCTCATCATTATTGTTTGAGTTTTAGTGATTTTTAATTTATAAACACATTCCTAAATATTTCAAAATTGTTTGTTTCAAATATACATCTAGAAAAGATAAATAATCTGAATATATTTGTTATTATGTTTTTGCAAAGCAACTATTTTTGATTTTTTTCATTTTACACCATAAAAAGTGCATTAGCATAAGAATTTCATGCTATTTAATCAGGTGCTATTATTTGTAAATCTAAATAGATTTTTTATTACCAGAATTCATTTTAAATGTTTTATGTACAACTTATAATTATCTCCATTGATGTTATTATAGTTTTTTAATTTTCTATTTTTTCTTTAAGTTGTGATTTCTCCTATATCATACTTTTTTTCAATTTCTTTTTTCTATTAGTTCTCATCATTTCTTTTAAGATTTTTCTGCTTAAATCTGTTTTCGTGCAATTTTAAATATCCATACAAAAATGTAGCGTGTGATTATATTCAAACTAATCCTCATGCTTTTGAAATTTGTTACTTTGTAATTTAATGTTGAATTTTTAATATCCTGATTCTATCAAAAAACTACTTTTTTGCAATTAATATTATTATTTTCATTATTGTGAAAAAAATAACATTAATGTCAATGTATGACTATTAAACATAATAATATTAACACTTCTACTATAAAAAAATTCTCTCCCGAATCTCGAATCATTTCAATCTTCTTAATATATATACAACATCCTATTAATAGTTATAGATAGTGATTCTATAAAATTCCATTAACTATAAATAGTGAATAAACGAAAAAATGTTAAAAATATATATTTATAAATTTCTATAAAAATATTATGTAATTACTATCTTGTTATGTAGAAATGTTACTTAGTGTAATATTATGCATTTACATTATATAATCACTATATTATATAAAATTTTTGTTCTAATAAATTTCTTGTATTCTATGTAAAAGCTTACAATGTTAATCATTCATGCAAAAAAATTTTGTTTTTCCTTATTTTGTTGTAAATTTTATCTAAGAAATATTGTTTTTTCACTTTTTCGATCTGAATTTTATTTTTTGTGTTTTTTTATTGTTTGTTAATGTTGTTTACACGTGTTCTTAATAGTTGTGTATATCTTGCCTAGGCAATCAATAAAAAATCGGAGTAAAAATCGAGTATAATATATGTAATGTATGCAAAAATTAATCACATTCATTATATCAAACCATTTATCGGGGAATAATAATCTTCTAGTTATATTTTTGCCAAATAAGCGACCGAAAAGCTTTTATGTATGTTTTAAGAACGTAAAATGCCATATAGACTTGTAGCTTTGTTGTTTTCTATATTAAAAAAAGGCAATATGAATGATGAATATTATGCAAATGGTGTTTTTGTAATGCTTAAATTTGAAAACGTATATTTTTTGTATTTTAAATAGTAAAATGTCATTTATTATACAATAATAAAGGCTTTATGTGGGAACTTATATAGTAAATTATGTCTCATAAAAAAAAGACCTAAAACTGTTGCCTTTTACGCAATTTTTATCAAAGCAATAAAATATAAATTATAAAATACTTGAATATAAAAAAAACGATATTGCAATACAGTTCATATACTGTATAAAAATAACATGTAATTTATCGTTTTTAAAATTTCTTTTTAATATTGAATAATAAATAGATACATTTAAAAAAGAGTTATAAGTAAGAATTCTATTGATATCTAATTGCTCAAGCACACTATTTTAGCAAATTTTTTTGACATGGTACATAAACAGAAATTATCTTAGTATTTGTTACACAATTTTATAAATTTAGTAGTTTTATAAATAAAATTTGATTTATACATAATGCAAGCCATTTTAAATTACGACAATACATAAGAGTTTTCAATCTAACTTTTTTAGACCTATAAAGAAAAAATACTAATAGAATCGATCATATCATAAGTGAAAGGGTTAGAAATAATAGAAAAATTTTGAAAACAGCAAAAAATTTTCTTTTATATTACACAAAAAAATCGTAAAAAATGAATCGTAGTTAAATTCCTGAAAATTTCTAAGTAGATCGTAAAATATTTTTGTAGTAAAATTGATCGTTAAAGTATTTATTGATGACTTTTTATCTTTATAAAAAAATGAAATAGAATGTTATTAAATAAATTTTTTTTCATAAGGCATACGATCTATCGAACTATACATAAAGGAGTCATTTTATTACGTACCAATAAATCTAGTTCATATAACTTGATATAAAAAGAAACACACTTTTATTATAGCAGCTCATTTTTCTGCTAAAATTTGATTGATTTTTTCTAAAAATTCAAACACCGAAAAAAATGTTTTTTTTATTTGATTATATTGTGATAGTGACTGTTTTTCTTCCCTGATTGCGCAGAAAAGTCACATGATCATTGCTGACCGGTTCGGTATGTAATGAATTTAAAAAAGAATTATTTTTATTCATAAAAAATAAGGGTATTTTATTGAAATAAATTAGGTAGTTTGTATAAAGATTGTCTCAATCACATAACTTTAGATCTCTCATGCATGAGCACGTATTTCTATACGTTTCACACGTTCCATATCTAAAACCTTTTATCATCATTGTTTTTGAGACTATCCTTCACAGTATCGTATCACTATTTAATATATCAATGGTTTTTAAACTTTATTAATCTTTATCATCTCTATTTGTTTTTAAAGATTGATTCTTAACAAAATATAAAAATACGAAGTTTATTTTGACTGTAGTCGTTTAAATTTATATTTTTTCCCTATGAAAAAATATTAAAATTTTATAAAAAAACTAAAAATTTAAATAAACAAATTATGACGATATTATATACAATGAAGCAACAAATATTATACAATTCAATATTTAGTTTTTACAAATACATACCAAAGCGCTAGTATGATTTATTTTGTAATAAATTGTAATCTTATTTTGAACACCTACAAAATCTGCATATGAACAACTTTTACATTCGATTTTTTTTAAATATGGTCATTTAAAATAAGAGTTGATTAATAGTGTATTGATTGTACAATTTTATGTGAATAAAAATTATTAAATATCATTAGAAATCACATATATCTAAAAATTCGTTTTATTTTTGATGAAAAATAGTGCTGAGACATGTCGTCGTAAATTTTTATATAAGTAATATAAAAAAGACACAATAAACGTAATTATCTCTACAATTTTCGCATATTTTCTCGTTTTATATAGTTTATTTTATACTAGTGCATATTTTTTGGTAATTATAATCTTTTGCATATATTTTTAGACTTTAAACATTAAATATGAGTCTACAATTTTTTATATTGATTCAGCTCACCTTATAGGCTTTAATAACTATAGAGAGTTTTGTATATAGAAAATAACGATGGTTAATTTTTCTCAAACTATGGATTTTACCACTAATTTTCAAACTGACCAAACTTACTCACTTATACAATAGTTAAGACACAGTAATTTGTTTTTCAATCTAAAAAAGGGCATGGGATTTATATTAAATTTAAAGAAAAAGAAAGAAAATTTGGCTAACCTACTAACACGATATTGTTTTTTTTATTTTTTCAGTAAAAAATAATCTTGTTTTTTATAATCGTCAACAGTTTATCTTCATACTGTCGAAATATAATAAAATCGAAATTTCTCTGCTAATGCATTCAAGAAGTCATAATTTTAATAAATGTTTTTTATATCACATATCTAAATGTGGCCCCAAAAGAAATATTATATTGTTAGTTTAATTATTTAATAATTTTACACCTCAGATTTACAACATGGTATATAAAAACATAGTATGCGTCGATAAATTGTGAAAAAATAAAGACAAAATCTACATCTTCATTGCATTTTATCCTTTTTTTGTTTTGAAAATAATTACTAAAAAATACGAATACAAATAAAAAATCAAGAAGTACTCGAAATAAAACTATTATTATGGCAATTTTGTCCAATAGTAATTAATGTTTTATACTGTATAGCTTATAATTACAAAAAAATGTTTAAAATCATAGTTTTTTTTAGTTCCGAAGCAAAGAAAGCATTTTAGTTTAACAACGCAATATTAAGAAAGCGTTATTGATCTAAATATAAATTTTAAAAAAAATAGTTATCACTTTATCGTATAGACTAGAAAATTAGTTTATTACAATATCCTTTAATTTGAAAATTATTTGAAGAGAAAATATAATCACATACAATTAAAAACAAATATAAATATCATTAAGCCATAAAGAAAGTTAAAAACTGTGTAGACTTTGGGTTATTCAATGATTTTAAAGAAACATACAGAGTTTTCCCTAGATATATAGTTTCTAGGTATTGAATTGTTACACATTGAATTTACTTCTTTTTTTTAATTCTTTACAGTAGCCAAGTTTCTGATTCTTTTGGTTATTAAAATTTTTAAAAATCACTAAATACCGTCTAATCAAAGAACTATTCTTTTTTATATCATAACAAAGACTGTAAGAAATCGAACAGTATTAAAGTCTATAAATAAAACTTAAATGATATACTATTTCGAAAAAAATTTTACTGGTATTTATAGGCTCTTTTGTGTGTCAAATTCACCACATATATATATAAAAAATTTTATTTACAAAATTTAATATTTCCATCGTAAACTTGGGATTTTAATGATAAATTTTATAAAACTCTAATCAAATTTGGATGTTGAAAATTTCTATTTATACTGAATATATTAAAGTTTTGCATAAAGAATTTAAAACCCATTAATAATTCTCCAAGACGATTCTTTAATTACAATATTCTTATTTAAATGCAATTATTTAGTTAATTGTAGGAATCATTTTGAAAATCCTCTTTTTAATGTTTTTGATTTTTTTCAAATTATTAAAAATTGTATAAAATTTTAATAAAACTGGCGTTTTTAAAATATGAAATTTCGAAACACAAAATTTTATGGAGAAATTATAAATTATCTTTATTTTATTTGATATTCTATCTGAAAAAGAATTTAAAAGTAAAAAAAAATTTAGATGCCTTGTTTTCGAGCATTTATGATAGTTTCCTAATTTTTATTAAGATGGATTTTCATATTTAAAGATTGTTTTTTTAAACCTATATTGTTTAAAAATCCAAAGTAAGATAATGTAATATTTTATATGTAGTAAATTTTGTTTCTTAAGCAAGCAAATGTGTATTAATATGTATTTATTAGCGGGGAAAACAACAACTTCTGTTTTTTCTTCTGAAAAATAGCATTTTTTGATCTCAAAAAGTTTTAAAAAGATTGAATTAAATAAATTACATATTTATTATTCTGTTTACTATACTTAATAAAATTTAAATCCATTTTAACACTTTTATAATTTCCTAGCGTAATGAATTTATAATTAATGTTGTTTTAAAAACTAATCAGTGTTAGAATTTTTTATATGTATTAGAAGAACCCTATATCTTTGAGAAATATTAATTATTGTATTATAGTTGGTGGATATGGAATTCTTTAGATTAATCTTTAACATAGGAAAAAAAACGGCATGAATTTAATCAAAATCTAAAAAAAATAAAAACAGAACTTTTTATCCAAAAAAATCAAACAAATTGTATATTCCAGTGACATAATTTTATTTTTTGTAAGTTATTCCTGGCATGTTGCGAAATTTATATGAATATCTATGATACTAGATCAATTAAATATTTTGTGATCTTATTTATTAAATTCAAAATAGATTTCTGATAAATTTAAATATAAAGAACTTCTAATTTTAGTGTTAGAATTCTTAGTTTTTCACTTAAAATGTTGTATTTTTCATGATCTTATCTTCTTATGCAAAAATCGTTATAATTTAAAAAAATGGAATAAATTCTTGTATGCTAACATTTGAGGGTGAAACTAATTTAAATGTGTTCTTTTATGGTAATTATATCAAATTGTATTGAATCAATTTTAGTATAATTTGAACTTATTTGACATAATTCAATACAATTTGATATAATTACCATAAATGGAATACAATAAAAAAGTTATGCTAAAACTATAAAAGGATTCATTTTTAAAAATAATAATTTTATAATTAACTACAATTATGCCTAGAATAATAGATGTGAAACCAATTCTATATTTGAATTTTACTAAAAAAATAAATTTTTATCCGATCGACTCCTCATTGTTTTATAGTTTTTACTTAAAACTTATTTTATTGTAAGTTTATTTGGTGATATTTTATCAATAATAAATATGAAAGAACATTTTAGAGTATTTAAATAAAAAATCATTGAAATCAAGTTTTTCATATCCCTAACAAAATGTATTTATTTTCACAAAAAAATATTTATATAAAAACGCACATTGTAACAAAAAATAAATAATAAGATAATAATAATGAAAAGTTAAAAAATCGTATATTTAAGGCTTCTATGTAGATATATAATTCCAAGCTTTCTTAATTTTATTAAATTTTGTGCTATTTTTTTGAAGTATGTTATTGAGAAATCAACATTTCTGTTTGCCACACATAAGGAGTATGTTCTATCTATAAAGGTATAAAAGGTTGCTGTTTATCAATTTACGCTTACCAATACGGTTTGGATAACATTAAACAAACAAGTGATAAATTAAATAAATTTTATTTTTTTCGAATTAATGTTTTTTTTTGAGGATTTTAACATTTATTATATTTTTATTGTTATCAGAGGAAATTAACCGTTATGAATTTAATCATAAACAATAATTAGTCGATTAGACAATGATATGATTCGTTAAAACTGGCTGTAAAAAATATAAAGAATGAAACGTATGAATTTACATACCGAAAAGAAATTTTATCAAAAAACAAAATCTTGATCTGAAGCTGTATATTAAAGAAATATAGAAATTAATGCAAATAAATTATCAAATTGAATTTTAAATACTTGGAAATATTTAAAATTAAGAAGTTTATAAATAAGTTAAATAATATAGAAATTTTTATTATAATTGTCTTGTTAGGGAAATATATTATAATAATTTACTGAAATAAAACGTGCAATGTAATTAAAGCTTTTCATTTATCTAACAAAGAAAACTTTTTCAAGACATACGATAGGAATAGGGCATAGGGAATGTAAAACAAAGATAGGAAAAAAAATCAGAGAAAGTATATATCAGAGACACAAAACACCACAAAAGTTCTAACAGCGGTAAGACGCAATCTCATATATAAGAAAATTGTTACACTATTGTTTCTTATAAAAAAATATATCTATACCATAACATTATAAGAATAGTTTTATTTTTGATTTCGTATATGATCGATGATCGTAAATTTTTAAAATTTAGATAAAATAAGAATTGGTTTTTTCCATTTAATTGTGTTTAATATTTTACATTATACTAATAACTTCGATCTATCGTTAAACCTTTTTTATACAATTTTTTTTAGATAATAACCGTGCAATTATATTTAACTGGTATTTTTGAACAAAGACATATATTATAATAAAAAAATATACTTATATGCTTTGTTATATCGTTTTTACTTATTTATTTATATAAAGATAATGTGACACAATTTTTGTATTATAAAGTCGTACGATAGCATCAATTTTTTGCAATATTCATATATTTTTAATTTTTAAGATTAATTATTTTTAAATAATTTTTATATTAATGTAAAGAATAATAACAATTCTGCGTAAATTTATTATTTAAAAATTGATAATGCCACACAAAAAAACTTTTTTATAATTTTTATTCAAACTAGTTTAGTAGCGTCCAAAAAAGGACAGAAGTGTAAACCATAACAAATTGTGCTAGTATATTCGCGAAATTTGTTTAATTATGGAGTATTTTCTACAATTCAACCATATCTTTTCTGCAACAGAATATAAATAAAAATAAATGTAAATTTTTTAATTTGGTAATTCAAATAAGATAAGACGCTAAATTGTAAAAACACAAGAGAAAAAAACTTAAAACACATTAAAAAATCACAAAATAATCAATATTTTGCCTATATAAAAATCTATTTTTAGATTTTCACATATATTTTCCGCCTTTTTCCACGCATTCTATTGATCAATCACAACATATTTTGTTTGATTGAATATTTTAAAAAATTGCTTGTATGTTTTAACTTAGAAAATATGACAAAGTTAGGCAATATGTTTAATAAGAAACATCTACTGATGATAA
>AFBI03000043.1:0-20579 GCA_000230595.3 Edhazardia aedis USNM 41457
CATATGGTTCATCATTTTTTTTAACTATATTGATAGGCTTTTTTTACGTACATGAATAATATTGTATCTATTCAGCGCATTTTCTTTGATATCAATTAATCGTTAATTTTTCGCCTTATCTATAAATAAAATGAACTTTGCTAACAAACACTATAGCGTATGCATAAACTTTTTTTTCAATTTATTTAAAAACTCTTCATTATTTTTTAACAACACATTTTACATACAACAATATTATTAATTGATTTGAGACAAAAAAAATATTAAAAAAAGTGAAATCATCAAGTATTTTGACCTGATTTTTTTTACAGAAAACAAATTAATATAGATTTTGAAATCTGACAAAAAACTTAATTTTTTAATCATGTTATTTGTATGCTTTTTTATAAGTTTTATTGTGCCTCAAAAAGAATGTAGCAGTGCTGTTTCGCAGAGATACACTATCTTGAGTGTTTTGGTTCTTTTGATGTGATTCATGCTTATATGATCATCTTAGTAGATTTAGCGATACCATGTGCTATGACTGTTCGAAAAAAATTTGTTGTTTTTTTATATATTTATGAAAAAATAGATATTTATTGAATTTTTGTAAAGAGAAAAATTATATTTATAATTTGATTATGATACTCGAGATTTACAGAATCATAATGTACTTTTTGGATGTCCTTAACTTTGATTAAAAGATAGTA
Organism: Edhazardia aedis USNM 41457; assembly: GCA_000230595.3. Classification (NCBI taxonomy): domain Eukaryota; kingdom Fungi; phylum Microsporidia; family Culicosporidae; genus Edhazardia; species Edhazardia aedis. Next base: position 690 of record AFBI03000043.1, read on the forward strand.
AAAAATTAATTATGAAACATTAAGATCTATTTGAATACAGTAAAAATCATAAGGCTTTGACTGTGTTGTTGTATGAAGGTTTTGATTAAACCTTAGTAAGTACACTAATGTTCAGAACGAGTCTCAAATTTACTGGCACAACTTGTTCTGTTTCGCAACCTCGACCCTTTTCTGGATTCTACTAAACCCGTTAAAATAAAAAATTATTAGAACAATTTTTGAGGGCATAAAATATTCATCAACGTTGTTTATAAATTTGGTTTTGTTTCGGATTTTTCTTATTTAAAAAAGAACTTGACCAAATCAAGTTAAACCAAACATTAGTAAGACTTTTTTAAAGTATTAAACATTTATTGATCTTGCGGTTTGTCAATTTCACTACAGGCAGATAAATAAAGAAGCGGAATCCCATTAAACGTAGAAATAAATTATTGATGATAAGGTTTGGGCATATTTATATGATTATTATATATTTAAAATGTTTAATATATTTCCGATATTATTTCGGGTTTTTGGGTTTTTTTTGCGTGTACATTAATTGAGATGTTCGAGTAGTTTATATAATTATTTTTTATTTCTACATAAAAACCTATAAATTAACAAAAGAATGTTTAATTGATCGTTTATTTGTATTCATAGGTTTTCCCTGTGATTAAATAATATTTTAATAGTGTAAGTTTCTGTAGCAAATGTAATACTTTTTTATAATGTGCAAGTATAGTATTTTTGCTTTTTTGATATTTGTGTATTCTGTTTTTTAATAATATTTTTCTATATATTTGTATTTTTTCCAAATCTTTTTCGTGTCTTGAATTTTTTTCTTTTTCTCTCAATAGTGTATAGCATTGATTGCGATTCTATAGTATTTTTTTTCAAAAAAGCAAAAAATTTTCTTAGCTTCACGAATTTTTTGTTGAAAACTTCTTGTATGGTTATGGGGTGCTCTCTCATTTGATCTTTAAAATTCAAATAAATAAATGTTTTTATTTTCAAAAAACCATAAATTTACAGGCTGAATGTGTATTTTTATATTTTAGGACTTTATTTTTAATTAATTAGTCGGCTGTCAAGAGTATGCAGGACCTTTTTTCTCATAGGTAAAATAAAAATATTTAAGCTTGATATTTTTTATAAAATAAAAAAACTATGATCCAAAAACAATGTGCTTTTGCGCAATATAACAAACTAAAAATTTGTGTATAGATTGTAAAACAGCAAAATTCCATTCTGCTATCATAGTAGTTACTTTTTTATACTATATTTTCGATACAAAATAGTTATCCTAAAAATAATCTTTATAAACGTAATTATGGACAATTACAGGTTTTTAATATTCAAGTATATGGTTCGTATGATTTTGAATTTATTTTCTTTTGTATTTTTTAGTAACGATAGATTAAGAACTATATTTTTTATGCGAATATACAAAATAAAACGAAGATTTGTTTGAAAGTATTTTTAGATATTGACAATTCGATTATTTTACATGTATTATAGCATTTTTAGAACTAATTAAGCTCCAATTTCATCTAGCTATTAATGCAATTGTGATATTATTTGCATGTATAAGATTTATAAAAGGTTTTTATAGAGGTTAGTACAAATTTTTGCGTTGAAATGTGGTATTCACCAAACTTTATGCCTGTTTATTGAATAAATACAGTAAAATGATGGTTATGTATTCAACATTTTATGGCAAAAGTAATTTGGATGTTTTATTGTATAGTAAAAGATCGTAAAATGATATCGAACCAGTTTAGTATCAATTTTAATTGATTTAAACACATTTTGGAAGAATTAATAATAATCGAAATACAGTAAAATCGGTTTTACCAAACAATAAAAAATTTATTTTAAAAATGATGATAATAATTGATAAATATTTTAAATTATTATATTATAATAGAAAAAAGACCATTTCCATTATTTAAGTATTTTTAACAAACAAATTAATATTTTTTGGATACCGCAAATATTAATAAAATCATCTTTTTTATATAATTTAAAGGATTTTTCTTGTTTTTTTAATTTTTATGAATATTGGCGTTCGTATATAGCTTCGGAGCAACTTTTTTCAGTAGTTATTCATTTTTCATATAATTATTGAAATTTATCAAATCAGCTAAAATATGAGGAAACAGATGTCAACCAAAAAAAAGCAACAAGAAATCGAACAGAAGTACTTCATTATAAACCATCTCTATATTTTTTTCCTAAAAACTTTCTTATAAATTATAAATATCATTAAAGCTTAAGCTATAATAAATCTTTATTAAAAAATGGTTGTTTTGCAACTTTAATGTCTTTATGGTGTAGTACTAATTATCATTATTTTCCATATTTATCATGCATAAAAATAGAGAATCTGTTGCAACTTAAAAGATCAAAGAAATGACTATATCTTCTGTTCTTCGTCGAACAATATATGCAATTATTTTTTATTTTTAACTACGCAAATTCTATTTTCTCCTATTCGTAATTTACAAATATTTCAAAAATGTATCAATTCTTGAAAGTTTTGACAAATATTGTGAAGAAAAAAAATAATAAAAAACAAGTTACAGCAATTTTCAATGTTGACTACATATTAAATTAAATTTTACAATTTTATTTCTCAGAAATTTAATATTAAAAATGTGAATATACTTTTGTAATCATTTAAAAGAATTCAATTAATCATATAATATATAACTAATTCAGCACTATAAGCCATATGTAAAATACATATTTGTAAAATTAAGCATTTTGTATTATTTTTTCGCAGTATAGAAAATCATGTGTTGGGTTTTGTTCAATTTTACTGTTTGAACATTGTTTGAAAAGGGAACTTTTTATTTTTATGCAATTTCAATAACTAGATTAAATGTAAATTTTATTCAAACATAAAAGTTTAACAATTTTTTTCTTTTTAAATCAAATAAATTTTCTATGATTTTTTCTTTTTTTACACATAATTATGTAGAAAACTGTGTCAAACATGACGGATAATAATAATGTAATATGTCATACCTCTCAAAAATATATGTTTGTTTAAAAAAATCTTGAATCTTTGTTTGGTTTGATATTTTCAACACTAAAATTTTTTGAATTTCTTGTTGTTTAATATTGTGAAAATTCAAGCCAATATAAATTAATAAATTAGTTATAAATTAAGACAAGTGACAAATCAATAAATAGAATCAATTTAAAAGCGTTGTCAAATGTAAGCAAAAATGCAGTGCAAATTTTGCAATGAAAGTAAATTAGCCGAACGCATTTAAAAAATTACAAAAATTTTAGAATGTATATTTTATGTTATTTAATTTAGCGTTATTTTCGGAATTAATTAGCTTTTAGAATTGAGATAAAAATACATTTAGTTTTAGAATACTTATGATCTTTTGCAAAATAGAAGATATTTAAAATGCCCAAAGTTTAGAGATAAGAAAAAATCATCGAAAGCGCAAAAAATAAGAAAAAAAGACAAAGAACATTCATTCACATTAACAATAAAGATATATACAATAAAAGAACCTACAATATTTTAAACAACAACAGAAGCAATTAGAATATTAACGAGAAGGCAAACAATTGTTCCAATAAATCTAATAAACAAAAATATAAATATATTTAAATTTTATTTAAAAAATGCGAGTTTTTTCTTCAAAGAAAACTAAATATACGTGTAAAAGTGGAAACAACCATTTTATAACTTCAAAAATGGGCTTAAATTTAGCAGCTATGATTTTTTTTTTGGTGAATTTTGAATCTAGAGTAGTTTCTTATAAATCACCAGAATCGAAGAAAACAAATAAAATAACCAAAAATGAGACAAATGCAATAAATTTTAAACAATTCGATATACTAAGAAGATTGAAAGTCAAGTTAGAAGATATGGAATTGGACAAAAAGAGTGCCAGCCAGCAAAAACATTTGCCAAATCAGCCTAACAATCAACTGTTTTCTAACACCAAAAAAACTTATATAGACTTGAGTACAGAAAAAAATGCAAAAGAACCCAAAGATAAAGCTCGAGATGGAACTTGGCTTCTTGGTACGATGTCAAAAATCACAGAACTATTCAGTAAAAAATTTTTAATACTTCATAAATCGAAAAATGATGAAAATCTTACGAATAAACAACAAACAGCAGAAATTTTGAGTTCAATTACTAAAACCGAAATAGACGAGCCAATTAATGAAAATTCTGAAGTAAAAGGAGCAGCTGATTCGGTTCAAGAAACAGAAAAAGATTTAGCGCACAGGCTGTCGGAATCTAGTGAAACACCTAAATCAAAAAGTTCAAGCAAATTCTTTAATAGAGAATCGCAAAATCATGAAATCACACCTGTTTATCCGCATTCATGCACATACTCTCAAAATACAGCAAGTAAATATTCTAATTGCAATAAAAGAAACAATCCGAAACATTTTGCATATTCAAATGATAAAATTTCAAGTTTAAATGCAGCATTACGCAAAAATATTGAAAGTTTATCAAACAATCAATTCTACGTTAACAGCTATTTAAACCCAACTGCGACTGAGATACAAACGGCCGAGAGAGATGTTCTCGTAAATCAATCAGAAGACGATTTTAATCACGATGATAGTAAAATTACAGACACTTTACTTTCAAATACTAATCCAAACACAATCATACACAATATTGTTGAAACCTCTAAAGTTGAACAAACGGAAGATACTTTAAAAGAAGAAGAAAAAAATTCCATAAAAAAAGAAAAAATAATAAAGGTCGAATGTGGTTTAAGTATAAAATTTTTCCAAAATTAAAAAATCATATGGCAAATAATATTGTAATGCAGGCAAAAAAACCAGAAGTTAAGAAAAAAAGAAATAATAGTTCTATTGGAGAAATAATAAATGTGTCTGATATGTCTCAAAATGATCATTCAAACACTAATGCGGGTACACCAGAAGTTCAGGCTTGCACGCCCAATAAATTAGAAATTAGCCGGCCAATAGTATCGTATGGGGATGAAAATCCGGATTTACATTCAATTATGCAAAGATACAGCAATTTGCGTGATAATAACTAAATAAAAAATCATTTAGTGTTGAAAAATACCATTAAATACGTTCAATCATTGCTACAATAAATATAAAATTCTATGAAGAGTATAATTAGCGGTCTAAGAAAAATTAAATAATAGTAACAAAAATTATATTTTTTTTAAATTTTATTTTAATAATCAATGTTCAAGTTCGCATAATGAAATTTTCTTTTGGCTTTCTAAAACTTTGCTTAAATATGATCTATGGAACAGCATAGTAAAAAAAAATATTTTTCTAAGCTTTGCAAATATTAAAAATGTTTTGTCTGTTATATTTTGCTTAACAATTAATTGCAAATAAATAGCTGAGTGTAATTTTAGTATATATTTTAAGATTTCCTATAAAAATAAATTAACCACTATTCGAAAAACATTTTAAAGATATGCAAACATGTTTTTTTCAAAGTATCTTCCATAAAAATTAATATTTAGACATCAATAGTCTGGTTGCCCTTATATTCAGATTAAAGTTTAAGATGCTTGCTGAAGTGCTATATTTGCATATCTATGCTTGATTATATAATATATCAACAATTATTGCTGTGAATGTTATCTGAATCCGCTTTTTTAATGTAGAATCAACATTCCATAGTATTTTTATTCTAATTTTGCTTTAGATTTTTTTAATATTTATTTAAACACCTGAGAGAGAAAAAAAAGAAATAATGGAGAATTCTGTGTTGAATATCAATGAAGCACTCTTGATCTAATTTTTGAAAACCAAATATTTCATAATCAAAAAAGATTTGTTTTTAAAAAAGCAAATAAAATTACATTTCAAAAAAGATTGTGTCATTTATTAAATTGTTTGTTAAAAAGGTTAAATAAAGAGTTGGTTTTGATCTGTCATAAGTGGTAGTGAACGATTTGATGTCAATTAACTTGATTAACAGTTGCCTATTTAAACCATATGAAATATTGAATGATAATGGAAAAGAACAAAAATAAAAAAAAAGATCAAGGCTTCGCAATCCAACCCAAGAATTGCTGCCAAAGATTTAACAACGTCATAAAATCACACAAAACAGAACTTATCGAAGAAATATGAGAAATATTTTAAAATATTAAAAATTCTTAATTTAAAGTTTTTATTTAGACATGTCATATGGTTTCCATGTGAGGGATGATACCTATCATCAAATCAATATTTTATATGTTGTCTTCCCATTATCCCTCTACAAAATCCTGTGTTCGATTCCTTATCATTGCCAATATATTTTTTTAACAATCAAATTTATTATTTCCGTACCTTTCATTGCATCTTTATCGTAGACTTCGATGCGTATTCTTTCAATTTTGAGGTTCAACAAGAACGTTAGTACGTAATCTAAAACTTATAAGTAGGTTTTATCTTTAATGTCAAGTTATAAATGAATTACATAAAAAATTCTTTTCTTTTGTTATTGACCAGATAACTATGCCATAATTGAATTTTTGAAAAAAAACATTAAGCGCAATTATTTTACTTTTATTTTGCTACATCTTATATTATTTTATGTAAATTCCGTATCCAAATAAACTATTATATTGCTTACAGCATTTAGAACACACATGATTAAATTTATCTTGCTTCTTATCGTACAATATTAGTGCAATCAGTTTCAAGATAAAATAAATCGAAAATTCCTCCCATATAATTTTTTTTTAATAATATCAATGTGATAGTTATCGAATTATATGAATAATAACTTTTTTTATGAATATTAAAATAAAAATTATTTTTTTGATTCATCTTCATTTATTGTAAAAAGATTAATTATAGAACACTATTATGTTTATCAAAAATAATTAAATTTAGTAGATGTCAACTAAAACTGATAAGAATACATTATATCAGTGAAGAATTACAATATACAGTATTACAATAAGTTATTTTATAGGAAAATACATAGAAGTGCTGCAACATAATCCTATTATAAACAATTTTGCTAAAATTTCAAAACCAGATATTTTTATTGCATGCCATTTAAACTAAAACACCTTTTTTTGATTTTATAAGCTTTTATTCTTAATTTTGCCCTTAAAGCTGTAACATTTAAAATTAAAATATTAAATAATCGAATGACACACAACAGATAATAAAAGATTAAATATCAACTTTGAAAAGTTTAATATTTTATATTATCATGAGAACTAAAAAAATAGAAATAATTTTTAATCATATGTATAAAAAGTTACATTTCACAATAATAATACAATACAAATGTATTTTGAACAAAGTCGAAAAACAAAATACTTATAGTAAAGGTACTGTACACATAAAATGTAGATGTAAAACATATTTATGACAATACTTTGATATAGGTGACATTTATAAAATTTATATTCAAAATTGTATAATAAACGGTTCTTTTTAAAACATAAATATCCTAAAAAGATTACAAATCATTATTTATAAACCTTAGCACTTTTATAATTAAGTAATAAATAAATATAAAAATTTTAAAAAAATTTCACGCGTAAACAATTGAGATAGAGTATATAGATATATGCTATCGAATACATATCTGAGTAAAATCATAATATGAACATAATTTTTTTTTAAATTTCTATTTTTTTAGATACTAAGCAATAAAGCAACTATAAAAAGAATTTTATATAAATTTTCGCGTCTAAATTGATCATTTTATAAAATCACAAAAACCTCTTTTGAATCGAACACTAGATAAAAATAAACTTTATATGTTTCTGTTAATTTATAATTTATTGTGATTTTTAAAAAAAGAGAAAAAAAATATAAAAAAACCAAAAAATTGGAATTCTATACATTTTTTTGGTATTAAGTAGTTTATATAAACGCATAATTTTTTTCAAATTTGTATCCAACTGTTCGTATATTGTTAGTCTTTGTTTTAAATTTTTATTAAGATATATTATAAATTGCAAACAGTTATAATAGCTGGTATTATGTAAATAAATTATGTAAATAAAATATCTGTATATTGGTATTTTATAATTTTTTCACACAAAAACATAGTATTTCCTACTCATATGAATCTGATAAATTGGGTTGTCATCTTATTGTTTTTTTTTATCGACACAAATGTTTGTTTTTCGTGTATTACGCATTAAGATCTCTCTTTCATCTGTTTTTTTCTATGATCTATTATTTTTATATTCTCTTAAATATACTTAAAAGGTATTCGCAAATATTGTTTGAATGTGAAATATTCAAAAAATTACACGTATATTATTATTTTTAAAAAAATTGCTATTCGAGAAAGATTAAAGAAAAAGTGCAATTTTAGAAGTTTCAAGATTTAGTCAAGCAATATAGAAATTAATGCAAATAAAAAATTTTTGGGATAATGAGGATTTGCAGTAGATCATTTTTCCAGTCTATTACTTATCTAAAATTTATATGATGTTTGTACATAAAAATGAATTAAGATATGAATTGTCTTTCCAAACTTAAAATTATCCAATAAATACATAAAGTACTAGAAAATTTTTGTCAATTATTATTATTAAAAAACAAACTAGCGCGATAATTTAAAACAAAAAAACAGTCAAATTCAAGTTTTAACACATACTTTTACAAAAATCAACATTTTATATGCAATTTATGAAACAGATAATGTGTGAAAAAATAAGCTTTTATTTATAATAAAAGCAATTGATATCTACGACCTTTTTTTAATAGCGATAAAAAGAATTTAAATATTTAAGCAGAAAAAAATTACAATTTTTCTACTATATTGTTTTTTTAAAATTTATTTTACATCATTAAAACGTTTCTAAAATAGAATTGCATATTATTTTTTTCTTACTATTAGTGTGCCCCTAAAAACTCACAAAAAAAAGAATTTTTTATTGATTAAGAATGTTTTAATTAGCCACCAACATATAATATTAAAAATTTTCAAAAAAATATTACTTTTTTAACAAATGTTTATGAATTTACATAATATTTATCTGTTTATTAATATCTTTTACATTTTAAATATATGTTTAATATAATATAAATTCTAATATAGTAAATAAATAAAAAAATTTTATCAAATTAGAAATAGATATTATATGTTTTTTTTCTATGCTATTGCTTATCTATTTTTATTTAAATTCCTACTTTATTCCAAAAAAATGAAAATAAAATATAAACACTATAAACAAAATTTTTGTGTTTTTATTTTATCTTCGTCGTCAAAATAGTGAAAGACTGATGTTATTTAGATGTATGATAACACTTAAATAAATCTTTTTTTTAGTGATACAACAATTAAATTACGCATAATGTATTGATTTAATGTTTTAAAGGTGATGGAGAAGCAGTAAAAAAAACAAGTAGCGCATATATAAATATGTATGAAAAAAATCTTTGCGATTTAATTTATAAAATATTTATTAAAAAATTAATTGATTATTAAATAATTTTTTTTGTGCTTTGTACAATAAGCACTATTATCACATGAAAATCATACATAATCATGTAAAAAAATAGAGAATGTGTTAATTAGAATATATTAAAAATCAAAAATCATAAATTATCTATAAATTAAATTAATTTATATTCTGTTTTTAAAAATTATTTAATCAAGTTTGTTTGTTCTTGTGGTAAAAGAAATACCACGCACACAATCTACGTCTTGCATGATGTTAGTAAATGATATCTATAGAACATTATCCCTCTTTTTCACTTCATGTCATCTAAAAAAGCACAAAAGCTTTTTACAAAAATGTATACAAAAAGAGGAATAGTTACAGAAACAAAAAAAATAAAACCAAGCCAGTAGGCACACCCTTTGTTATGGATGCATAATTCGATATTATAAATTAGTATATTTGGTACGCAAACCACCACATATTCTCCACTGACTCCATAGTTAATAAAACTACTCTATGATCCTTTCGAAAAAAATAAGAAATTGTATAGAAGAGTATAAAAGTCACAACCGCTGTACTAACCCGGTTGTGTCATTAAACGAGCAACTAAATACACAAAGCTACTCTAAATTATTCATTTATAATATATTTATACGCCAATCTAACCAGTCTCCCTTGGAGTACGGTAGTATCCAATAATTATTTACACAACTATTGCCTTTACAAAATATTTTAGCCGCATTAATCAATCAATCAATCACCGTAGATCTAAAGTAGTCATACTAAATTTGTGATAAAAAACACGATATAGGGGTTTTTTAGTCTAATTACTTGTTTTATATTTTTTAAATTTGGTGTAAAGAAACAGCTAAAACATTTATAAAGTTAAAATTTTTAAATATTTAAAGATTCCAAAAAAATATCTCAAGATTCAAGATTTGTTATTATTTTATAAAATATATTTTCTTTTGATTATTGCTTAATTATCTAATATTAATATTTTTTTATTTTAATCCTTTTGAATTATTTTTTTTCAGCTCTATTATGTTCTATAAATGATTTTATTTTATTATTTTTCCTATCAAAATAAAATATCTATTTTCGCTGAAAAATAGTCTCTTTATTTCTTTAGAAAAAATACTGTTTAAATTAGTAATAGATAGTAATAGAAAATAAAGAATTATGTTGATAGAGGACCTAAATATAAGAAAACAAAGAATTTAGAATGCATCGATTTCATAACTGTAATTTTTTTTATAATACTGATACTTCACAAAAACACAATAAACAAACTAAAACCAAAACTAATTCCTTGGGCTCATTAAATAAACTTGAAAAATAACTCTAAATGCTGTTTGTTCTTAGTATGAAATTCGAAACTTTTCTTTTATATTTTTAAGCAATACTAAATTTTTCAATTTTTTAATGAATACACGTTTTTTTAGCTGTTTGTGTTTAAGCTCAATGTTGTAATTTTTAATGTTAAAATACATAAATTAATTCAATAAAAATTCTATAATTTATATTTTATTTTTATTATAATTTTGAAAGCGTAGTTTTCTTGTTTTTATTAGTTTACCTTGCTTATGTTTCTTTTTAAAAATATTTGCAATTTTTTTGTATATTTGCTATTTATTTTCGCCAAACTATTTTACTGGTTTAAAAAATACCAACTTATTATAATTTGTGATTATATTTAATGATTAAAATATTTTTTTAATGTGATATAAAACGTTTGTGTAAAAATGTGTACATTATTTTTGTTAAAAGGCACTAATCTGAAGTTTCTCACTATACTTATTAAATAATAATAATATTTTCAAACTAAAAACAATATATTTATATTGAATCTTTTCTGAATTTACAACAAAATGCTAGATTTAAAATTGCCAATCTTATTTGTAGGTTGATGAAATTTTTATTGTGGCTCATTTGATTTAACTACACTATGAAAAATAAAGCTTGATTAAGTGTTTGTGACTTCTATATGTAAAAACTTTTTATCCTTTTTATCATTATTATTTAAAAAAAAACGTAAGAAAAAAATATAAAAGATACATTCTATAAAAGGTTTGTTATTTAATTACAAACATAAAGCATGAAATTTATTGAATTTATTAAAAATCTCTTAAATTTTCAAAAAAAAATTATAAAATAGATTTTTATGCAATTTATTTATCAAAGTTTAGCAGTTACAATAATAACGTAACATAAATAACTTCTATCATTTATATTTTTAAAATATGTTTATTTTTTGAAAAATTAAATATTTTTAAACAGTTTAATATTTTCTTTGATCTTAAATATTTTAAATTCAAACTATTGTTTACAAAATAAACTCTTAAATTTAAAAAAATAATCATTGATTAGCTATTTTTAGTTATGATTTTTGTGATCAATGTACAATTAGTGAAATTTCGATGCAGTAATAAATAAATATTTTTTCAAGTTAATCAAAGCAGAAAAAAAATTTATAAAGAATTTTTGGAATGCTTTTATAGCTTAAACTCTTAACTCTTATTGATTTTTTTCAGAATTTCAAATATATATTTTGAACTTTTTTTTCGATCGATTTATTGGAACTGCTCAAACAATGTTAGTGCTACATGCATACAAAAACAAATTTTTTTATTCAACTTTTTTAAATAAAAGTTTCGATAAAAGCCATATAAACAAATAACAGCTTAGGCTAATGATTTCAATGGCGGTTTATATTTTTAAAAGTTTTCTGCAAACTTTAAGGCTGAAAATTTGTATATTCTAAGGACCGTTTTTATACCTTCAATACCAATTTAAATTCCAAATTCTATTCAATTTTTCTCTTATAATCAAAAATATATTTTTTGTTGCAAAGAATGCATACAAAATAGCCTAAATTTATGCTCTTAGAAGTTAAAAAGAATATTTAAATATTTTTTCAAATATTTTCAAGTCATCAACATTTTTAAAAACAAATTCTTCTTGATAAAATATATCAATGAATTTTATCAAATCAGTAATTTCCAGTTTCTTTCTATACACGTTTTGTAAAAAGAACCGAAACAGAAACTAGTTGTGTTATTATAACCTTTCTCAACCCATAGCCATATCTTGAGTATAAAAACTCTTTTTAATTAAAACCCGTGCCCAAAAATTCTAAAAACAATTCCTTAAATCAAAACTCTTTTAATAGACACAACCAAGGACGATGGAAACCCCAATCCAAGTCTAATGTTGTTAAGTCTTTATTTCACCTTTACCACACCAATGGTTTAAAGGAAATGAAGCAAGACACTAGTATAAAAAATAATTATGGTTAAATTCTAAAAACTAGTAAATGCGTGCTAATTAGTGGAACAAACAAAAAACGAATTCTCACATGAAAATAAATGTTTAACAACACTAACACTTGTTAAATACAAATAATAAATAATTCGAACCAAAAAGTTTCTATGTTTTGCAAATTGAATAAATAATGTTGTTTCTATGCTCAAGAAAAAAATTAGTCTTTTTCTTTTATCAAATTTTAATGCTAGATGTGTTATTGAAATTTTGTAAAGTACTATTTTGGGCATTTGTTTTCTAAAACCAGTTTTTTTTGACTTGAAAAAAGTTTGTTGCATATTAAATAGATTTTCACTATTGTATCTACAAATATCAAATTTGTTTTGAGCATATGAAAAAATCTTAATATAGATGTATTTGCGTTATAAATTCTTAAATAATTCAATTATCCTATATCATGTATAAATTTTTTATAAATAATATTCTTAAGCAAATTTAAGTTTATAAATTCTTTGATAAATAAAATTTCTTGTTTCAATTGGATAATTTAAGTTAAAATAAGGCAATTTTTTTGTAATTTTGTGATGAAAGAATAAAAATTATAATATTTGGATCAAAAAAAATTATGAAACAAAAAAACGGCTAAGAGCCAATGTTTTGATATTTAAGCGAGTAAAAAAACTTTCTCAATATTATTATGGTATTAAAAAATATATTATTCTTTCTTTTTGTAAATCCTTACTTTTTCAAAGAAAAATAATTACTATTTAAAAGAAAGAATATTTAATACCCCATATGTATATAAAATAATGAAAAATTATAATCCACAGAGGAGTCCACATGGACATAAAAATATTTTCTTTGATCTAAATAAACAACATTCATATAATAATTTAAGTATTTTAGAGGGATTCTTGGGATCGGGTAAATTCCCACCAAGTAATGCCACAATTATGTACAGTGATTTCTGCGTAGAAATATACTATTCTATTAAAATTTAGCTTTAAATGTAAATCTGCTCTTTATCACAAATATTTGGTCCTTTCTGTAATTTTTGTAAGTTTTTTATTGTAAAAATTTTTAATTAAAATTGTTATAGAAATAAATACACATAAATTCGAACACACAATTGCAAAATTTCAATGTTAACTAGAAGTTAACATAATATAGACATAATCCTACATAAAGTCAAGTTGCGCAAAACAACGTAAACACATGTTTAATAATAAACACAAATATCGATAAATTAGAAAAATAAAATATAAAAAAATTCAGATAATTAATAGCTATAGAAAGACAGTAAAATATACAGTATCAACTTAGTTTCATCTCTTTTTACAACTAAAGGTTTTATTTGGAATAAATCACTATAAAAATGCTATTTTTTAAGTAGTATTATTTTTATCAACCCGCCAAAGTATTTCAAAAAGATGTAATTTTATTTTTGATCACTTCCAAAAAACTCACATTATAAACGTATCAAGTTTTGTTGCATAATTAAATTTCATAAAAATCTATTGAAAATATAAAACACAAAATATTTTTTACACTGTTGTTTCTAAAATTCAAAATCATTTTTTATCTTGTAAATTACAATGAAATTTGCATTTAACAACTACAAAATTGCGATTTCATATTGATTCAAAATATCAATTTTTACAAAATACTTGTATTGTTGTAGAAGTTTATTGATGATTTTTTATATAAAATCACAAAAATAATATTTAAGAGAAGCTTAAATATTTATAATTACAGATATAATTTCATCTTTCTGATTCATGATCGATTCGAATTCATTATAAAGAAGGCGTGAAGGGGTACAAGAAACTTCCATCAGTGAATTAAATTTTATTATTGTTTCACGTGAGAACAAAAAATTATGTGTTTAATCTAAATGCACAGCAAAACAATAATTATTATAGTATCTTTTATAAAAAGTTTAACATTATAAAGGTAAAATGAAGGCAATAATATTTTAAAAATGATAAAAGAAATTACATACTTTTCGACTACACTAGACCAAGCTATTAAATTCACACCAAATCCACAAAAACGTTATAATTAATATGTTTGTACAAAATTATTCTTTGTTCATTGTATACTTTCTAATAGCATTACTTTTAATTATACTTTGATCAAAAAAGTCCTTTGTATCTGCTATAATAACAGAAATTTTATACAAGCTGTTAAGATTTCTATGCTTAACAATTATTGATATCTTATATATAAAAATATTCAAATCTAGGCGATTATACGATAATTTTTCGATGGATTACATATAACAGACTTTGTTTTATTGGGCCATGAATATTTGCGTACGATCAAGTTTTTATCCAATCATGTTGGCTTGATGAAATAGGTGTTTATGCATGTTTGTCTCCCGATAAAAACAAAAGTAAACTTGAAACAACACACCATAAGAGTATGCAGTTTTTCATCTTGAGTGTTGTATTGTTATTTTTATTGTAATTTTTAGCAGATTTTTTTACGGATTCTATTTATTTCAAAATATTAATAATTACTGAAAGAAGTATTAGATATATAAAAACTACTCTAAGCTTATGTAAGTGAAATGGATGCGTTTGATCCGTTCGAGTCATAACAAACTTGCAAAACTTATACATTTAATGCAAAATATGATTTTAGTTTTTTCAAATACTATTGTATCAAATTCATATTACAATGTTTTTTACTGTCTTTTTAAGAAAGGTATATCAAATATAAATCTACTGAATTAGATAGTGTCGGGTCTCGAGAAGAAGACTTGGAAAAGTTTGTGTTTTTAGAACGCATTTTTATTTACTGCACTGCTTTATAAATAAGCAGCGTATTTGACATGCATTATATTGTGATAATGTTCACCAATAATCACTTAACATATTTTACATGTCATAAACGTATAATCATCTGATCAACTATCAATCATATTTTAAACAATGTCACTCATTCGATAATGAATGGCATGACACTAACTGGTTATTCGCAACTTATGAGAATAATCAGTTGGATATAATGTTGCACAATGAAAAATAATCTATATTTTATCTTTGTTTTGATCAAAACGAATCAAAGTTAATCATTTTTTGATGCAAATTATCAAGATGAGATTTATTAAAGAAGTTTAAGTGTTTTGATAATTTTTGATATGAAAAAGTGATGGTGCTTTACAATCAGTAAAAAAGCTTTATATAGCTTTATTAAATAAACTGTATCGAGTAAATAAACAATTATTACGATATATCTAAAAATAGAAAGTCGGGCAAACCTCGTGGGAGAACCCGTACATCCAACCCTATCAACTAACAATAACAGAAACATAGCATATTGCATATATTGCAGGCTTCAACGTGCTGATAAGTTTAAAAAATTTAACGTTTGTGTTTTTTTGGTTTGTTTGAAGTTATTAAAAATTCCCCTTTAGTTTTTTAGATAAATATCAGCATGAATTTTGCATAAACTATTTTATGTACAAATAACATAAATATATAGAATAAATGTATTGTATTTTAAACTAATTTTATAGAATTATCTAAACAATATTATATACAAAACCCCTTATTACCTTTTCTTTTGAATAAATCTGCATGAATAAAGATATCGGAATGTTAACTTATCTGTATTTAATTTTTAGTTATGAATAGCGTATGTGTGTAATCTTTTGTAAAACGCGTATTTTATGCAGAAAAATATTTTTTAAATAAATTTAAATACTAATATTTTTCTATGTAAACTTGCACTTATATTATACTATTCGAAATATAAATTTGTAATTAAAAATACTTTAACACAAAAACATGTTATCTATATTTCGGAAAGGGTATGTTTTAATGGTTTTCTTATTTTTTTATTTGCATTCTTGAAAGGAATCTTTTCCTTAATTTTTATTTATTTATAGAAATGGTATTTTTTTTAAAAAAAGTGTTTTTTATTTCTTCACCTATATTATTTTATATCTCAAATTTCATTTCTTTTTAAAAAAAAACCGTTTGATAGCGTAAAAAAATTTCTATCAAAATAAAAAAAAATTTAACGAACATAAAAAATTAATTGATATTTTCAACACGTTTATCACGTTTTATATAATACAATATCTGAAGTTAAAATATTTTCTTAAAATTATAAAATTTATTTGACATATCTAAACAAATGTATGTTTGTTTTTTTTACATCATCTGTATTGCTATACGCAGATTAAAAAAAAAAGAAATAATTTTTTGTTAAAAAATGGTTGTGAACTAATTTTATATGTTTAAAAAAATATAAAAATTATGTTTGTGCAAAGTTTAAAAATTTTAATGCATCACATATATTTACAAAGCAATTATATGTATCGAACATATTGTTTGCACAATGTGTATATTGATTGATGTAAAAAAAACTTTTGAATGTATAAAATTGGTTTTTAATTGACTATTTGTAATATCTGATTGAATGTTGATAAAAATGTAATCAAGTAAAAACACAAACTATTTACTGTTGTCAAATATTTGATGTGTTTTAATTATATATTTACCGTAAAAGAAATGATAAACTTTAATTTTTTTGTAAAAAGGTAATTTTATATTATTTTCTGTGATGAGAATTGTATAAAAAACGTTTTATGCTATATACATATCCAATAATAGCAACAAAAACTTTTTTTAATTGTAAAACTAGTAAATTGCTTATTTTGAATTTTGTGTTTTGCTACTGTATTATTTCAAGGAACTGGTTATCTAGTATATAAAATAACTATCGATATAAAAAATTTTTTTTGTAATAATAGTCTTTCAGATAGTTTTAGTCATTTTCGCTTTATTTAATATGTTATAGGTTTTTAGTGTGTTTTTAAAAAGTATTATTTTTGTATTTTTTAAATTTCATTCAATACTGGTCAATTAAAATATAATAACAAAAATTTTTATAAATTTTTATTTCGTTAAAACACAGCAAAAGTTAAAACCAAATATTCGCAATTGGCACTTTACACGCTCCTTGGCATAAAAACAGCCACAGAAAACGTTTTCAATGTATAATATATAAAGACAAAACATTACATATAATTACGAAAAATGTGTTTGAAACCCTCACCACTAATATTAATCATTCAATTATTATAGAAAAACAGATTTGAAAGGATACAAAAAAAAATATATCTTAATTAATAAAAATAATGCGTTAATAAAAAAAATTTTTAACAATAAACTTTAAAGCGAAAGTTAGAACCAACGTATAAAATTTTTCTAGTTTGTAAATTAAATGTTCAAAATCCAGAAACAGCCTTAAAAAGCAATTGGTGAATACTTTAACGCTTAGTTAACTAAGAATTGTATTTATATAGATTAGATGATTATTAATCAATATGAAAAACTTTTAAAAACTCATATATAAAAGGGATTGTAATTTTTTATCGGTTTATACATTTTTTCAAAATTCATACAACATTAAAATAATCATTTAAAAAACGTGTGCCGTTATTGTTTATCATGTTTTTAATTGTACATAAGAAATTGATGTGAAAAAATATACAAATTTCCATCATGTATAATAAAATTGGCATTTATATCTTAATAAATACTTTATTCTTTTTATTTATGGAATAAACAATAAAATAAATTATTTATTGATATAAAATTTATCTGATAGTTTTGTTGGTTAAACCACATTTAATGAAGAAAAAAACGTTGTGAAATTTAAGCTTAAAATAATCGATTTTTTTGTTTAAAATTCAATAATTGATATTTTATGACTGGTTTATCAAACAGAATAAACATAAAAGACTTTGAACAATAAAGATATGCAAAAAATCATTTAATTCTCTTTCTAATTTATCTAATTCCTCTTTATCCAACAGCCCCTAATTAGATTATTCAATTTTCTTAATTTTTTCTAAAGTAAAAAATCCACTATTACACGTGAATAAAATCTTACAAGTTAAATAAGTAGAGCCTTGTGATTATATTTCTCTGAATCATACAATCATAATTTATAGAAGAATCAAAATAAAATTTGATATTCTATATTTCAAAAATATTTTCCTACATGGATTTTATTGGCTTAAAAACAATAATAATTATTGTTTATTAAAGTGTAATCACATAAAGAATTTTTTGTTTAGTTAGAAAAAATTTTTGCTAAATTAGATAATCTCTTTTTTTTTCACTTATGATGCTTTTTTCTGATTATTAATGTATGAATTTTTTTAATAATATTCTACAACATGATCTTATTTGAAATTGCAATATCTATTCTGTTCATAAAGGTTGTACAGATTTCATACATGATATTTAATTTTATTATTTTAATCAAGAGAAAATTAGTTATAGATATATATGGTTTTTCATAAATTTGTATACTAATTCTTTCTCAAATAAAATATTTATGAAACATTTTATAATTAAATTCAAATTTTCTGTGTTTTAAACTTTTTATTCATGTTAAAAAACACGAATCTAATACAGGTATTGACCCCTTTCTATCACATTTTCTCTTAGCATGATGCCTTTAAAAAGTCAAAAAAATTTTCTTGTAATATTATATAATATACATGATGAATTCTCTGGTTTTTTCATTATTTTTGCTATTATGTCTATTATTTTTTATATTTATATTCTTATCATACCCTTTTTTTATGTTATATATTCCATCAGTATATTTTCAAACAGTTTTTTTTTATTTGATTTTTTCTTATCTCTTCAAAATCAGATATGTTAGAAAAAAAGAAATTATATATATTGGTTTGTTTATGTCCTAAAATTTTTCTCTAATTTTGTAGAAAATATATTCTTAAAATATTTATTTAAATTAGTTTAATACTTAAGCAATTCAAAATCTAATAACTTAAATGAGTAAATTTTTATTACAAATGCGTGATAACTTATATCACATTTGTAAATTTAATTTCTCAGATTAATTCTTATACGAGTTTAGATTATGATGTTTTAAAAATTCAAAGAAGAGATTTTTCAGCTGATGTGTAAATTTTCAATTGTAGCTTTTATTTTTATAACAGTATTTATTTTGCAGATACGTTGTGTAACTACCCAATTTGTGTTTGTCTGTTTTCTGTATTTAAGAATTAGAGAAGGAAAATTTTACTTAAATGAATTTAAAGTTTTATTATTATAAACATCTTAAAATCAACCCTTTCTATTTTATTTATACATATTAAAAGAAAATTACCAATAATTTATAAGAAATTGAGAAATTGTATTTAAAAATTAAAAATACGACGATTTTCGTATTCCCTATTTATTTTGAAAGATATTAC